>NIPM01000415.1:2308-25579 GCA_002738285.1 Holacanthella duospinosa | reverse complement strand
ACAAGATAAGTGGGAACAAAATTATATTAACGTGTCTAATCATGACGAAATTCATTATTTTCATACATTCATGAAGGATTTAAATTGACCGAAGGTTGAAGTTTTTTACTGTAATTTGTATTTTGTCTTCAAATTGTTAGAATCCATAATAGAAATGAATATAATTAAGCTTCAAAATTTGAACTGTTTAGTCATGTCATAGCTCATGTTTGAGTTGGTCTACAAGTTTATTGAAAATTTGTTTGTGCCAAAAACAAAACATAAACCTAACAAGAAACTTGAACATCATAATGGCTATTTATATTATGACACTCTACATTATTTTAAGCATAAGTCTGTACATCGAAAACAACTCAACAGCAAATATCTATAGACGAAATTGGATTTCAAAATTGTCATTTTATTATACTGGAATACCTATCCAATGACTATACAGTTACTGGGGCAGTAGTTATAAGATTGAAATATAACTCCTCTACAAATAAGTCTCAAAATATGTATCTTAGAGCCATGGCTAAGATCGAGAAAACCTTCTTTTTCCGCAAGGAAATTTGCCAACTAATATATTTCTTACAACCACAAATAGTTATAGCAGAAGCAATGTATAATGATTTTGCTTGGCTCATTTATTGTGATAAACAAAACAAGTGCTACTCTCGATATTCTTACTTTGTGGTAGTCAACAAGGGTAGTTCCAATGCAGTAGTTCAACAGCCAAGGTATAGTAATATGCCAATATATGAATACAGATTCATCAACAACACATGCGTACAACTAAACACGTTGTTACACTTCCCATGTTTTAGTTTGTTAACTGCAGAACTAGGAGTACAAGAATTAGATATTAATACTCCAACACGGCTACTATTTGATAGTACTGTGAGCGAAATATTGAAACAGTTTTGCCCTTTATATTGGTGGATTCAGCATAAGAATTCTCAAGGGAATAGCCTACCAATTTATACTGGAGGATCCAATATTCAACTTGATATTACTCAAAAGTATTCTACATTTGATCAACTAAAGAATCCAGCTACAATTTTGTACTACGTATTAAGTTCATTAAACCGGACGCAATACACTCCGTCCAAGTATACTCAGAGTGCAACAATTTATAAGTACAAATCAATGGCCCCTGCATTCGCTATAATGGCAAGTTCTGATGTGTACCCTGGTCCAAAAATGACAGCTTATATCACCGCAACTTCGGATAGCTATATGTTTTTCACAAAACAAATTGGATACAACTTTCTTACCTGTGATGGAGTTGAAACGTATCTATCTTTTGTAGCATTTTCACGACCTTCCAATTGGGATTTTTGGTTAGGAACTCTGATTTGCATCCCACTTCTGTTAATATTTCTGTCGTTTCTGTTTGCAACTCTTAAAGTTCCAGATAGTTCTGTGTTCCTTCTAGTTAGTATTATCTTCGAACAAGACTTGTGTTGGTCAAACAAATTGGCTAGAATCAACGCTATGAAATACACAATTGGTACAATACTCTTAGTGAGTATTACTCTTACCAACTGCTATCGAGGGATTCTAACTTCCGATCTAACTGCACCGATGCCAGCGAGTGAGATAGAATTTGTCAAGCAAGCGGTTGCTAAAAGATATCAAATTCTGGTACCTATTGTCAATCGTAGCTATTTACATCTTCAATACATAGATGGTGATCTAGTTATACCAGTTAATAAATCTCGTTTCGAAACTAGCACATTTCTTATGGACATCTTGGCGTACTCCAATTCATTTATTGCGGCTTTGGAGGATTACGGGAGAAATTTGGGAAACGAAACAAGTTCCCATTATGAGACGGTTGTAAACAGCCTAGACATTCAATTTGATTCTAACTACTCCGTTGAGAGACATTTAATGAAATGTAATAAATCCGTATACGTAGGACAAGAGTGGGAGCTGGAGTGAAATGCTCCGAGCTATTGGTAAATTTGGGAACGCAGATTCTTTTTACATCGGTCAAGATTATTACTTGTCTCATCCGCTAGCATGGGTAATCTTTCGCATGGAGTGGGACAAGTTGAATATGGTTTACAATGGTTTTCAAGCTGTTTTACAATCTGGAATTTACAATTACCTGCAAGAGAATTACACGACGATGTCAAAGAGCCACAATTTCCAGGATTCAACAGTGCAACCACTCACAACATCTAGTGGATTTATAATATCTACGTTTACAGTGTACGTATTTTGTGCTATTCTCTGTATGTTTTGTTTATTATATGAAATCTTTCCTTGGAAGCTTGGCATAACGATGCATTGGAATATGATATACCGTATTTAGATCTGTCTTGTTTCAACGGCTCAGTAGAGTTTTCATGTCGTAGAGTTTAATTCAAACCGGCCTTGAGCTTCACAATGCGACCCTTGTGACTGTGACATTGTTGCTACTTTCCATTTTTCTCTACATCTTTGGTTTCACCGTAATCAATTTTATAAGTACTTAAATATTTGCAAAATATATTGTTATCGTAATAATTTTGAGCATATTGTTACAGCTTTTGTGTATTTTTAGGTTAATGTCAACTTTATTATTGTTTTTATAAATTATTATTAGAAAATTTATGTAATTTTTTACTTGCCTGTGTCTTCCTTAATATTTCTTTTTGTTGTCACTAATTATGAAAATTAATAAAATTAGCTTTAGTTTATTTTCATTATTTTCCTTTATGAAAATAATTTAAGCAAGGTTGCTACGAGAAATTAATCTAAAATGGCTACCACAATGTTAACCAATAACTCATTTTTTTTTCAAAATTAAATTTTTTGCTCTGATTTCCGGGCAGAAACTAATTGAGTTGTCGAGGTAAGTTTAAAAAATACAAATTTTTTTACTTTGACCACTGAGAAGTAGTTTATTATAAAATATTTGACACAGGAACCTGAATGAGTTAAGATGTTTAATTCTTACAAATGTTCAAATATTCACGTAATAATTGATGATTTTAATCTCTACTTCTGTGAAATCGATTGCGATACGCTTAGAAAAGATCTCAATTACAAGAAAACAAGAGTTTAACAACCATTTCTGCCGACCTTGTTCATGAAATATCCTGGATATTTTCCCAGCTTGCTTTGTTCAAAAAATATCGTCGGGATTTTGCCCTCCTGTGTCTCCCCCCAGCCCCTTCGTGGGTTCTCGCAGCCCTCCAGTGGGTTGCTGTAGCCCTCCCGTGTGTTCCCGCAGCCCTTCAGACTCATCCCTCAGCTCAAAAGTTGACACGGGTTCAACTTTTGCAAGTGAAATTTGGAATGATTTGTTTTACAAAGGGTATAACGAGATATTAATATTTTCTGGGAGTCCAGTCCTTTTCAAAATTTCTTCACAGTTGAGTTGGTTGTGAAATTTAATTATCTTACTTAATATGACTTATCTCTTGTAAATTCAAAATCACCAATCAATAGACCCTTCCCGTAAAAGTGAACTATAAGATCCTAACTCAGCAAATTGATTCACTTTGCAAATCTAGAAGTGAAAGTGATTGCAGTGATCGCAATGAAAGTATAAAATACAATTTTGCTTAGAAGTGATTTTGGCCTTTTCACTCCAATTNTTTGGGCCTTTTCACTCCAATCTGTGAAGGTGACTTTCACAGCGAAATACTAAACACGGCATACGCCTTTTCCAATCATAAAGGGTGTTTAACATTTTTTTGAACGCTAGAAATCATGACGTCATTTTTTCACAGTGTTAAGCTGGCAGCAGCATGGGGTGGGAGGAATTACGATGAAATTGGAGAAAGAGGGTGCAAGAAAAGATTAAACATCCTGTACTTACTCCTTTATCTCAAATTCTGTAACCTATATCTTAAAAAGACCGATTTGGGGTTTTCACTCCAATCCGTGAAGGTGACTTTCTAAGCGAAAGACTAAACACGGCATAAAGCCTTTTGCAATCATACTTACTCCATTATCTCAAATTCTTTAACCTTTATCTCAAGGAGACCAAAATTTCGGCCTTTTGCAAAGTTTAAAATTTTTGAAATTTTGGATAAAGGCTAAAGGAGAAATGGCTCATATTTTCCTATGCTACAGTTGAAAATATTGGGAGGCATAAGTAAGTTCATTTAAAAACCAATAAGAAAGATACAACAGGGGAAAGGCGAATGTCTAAAGAAATACGGTTAAAGGACGAACTATATGAAGGGCATATATTTCTATACATGAGAGGAGAAATTACATCCAAAATGTGTGACTATATAGATACTGTATAAGGGTATCAGAACCCTGCACTGCAGTTTAAGACAGAATTCAGACAAGGTAATGTTCAAAATAAATTATACAAAAGCATTCCATATTCCATTGTTCTCTGTGATCAACTGTTGAAGTTTTTTTAAATTAAACAAAAATTTTTTTAAACTTAAGAATTTCACAACCGCGTTGTGTCCCCCTAGAGTGACCTAACTGGTTGGATTGAACCAAAGGAGGCTCAAAAAAAAACAAAAATTTCACAACCATGTTATGTGTCCCTCTTGAGCGATGAAATGAACTCTGCAAATGTTTCTTAGAATAGTTCAGTGACCAACTTTATCGAATAAAATTTTTCTCTGTGATCACTTGTTCAAATTTTTGAAAATTTTGGAAATTTAAAAAAATTTGGAAAAATTTCATAACCATGTTATGTGTCCCTTTTGAGCGACCTAATGACCTATATAAATGTTTCTTATAATAATTCAGTGACCAACTTTTTCTCTGTGATCAACTGTTGAAGTTTTTGAAGTTTTGAATAATTTTATCCGATGATCATCAAATATTAACTCGTTGATTTGGAAGATAATTTTGAATAAGTTTCAAAATCACGGTGAGGATAATTAATGCACAAAAAAAAAAGTTAAAAATCAGTTGCGAGTCTTTTTGGCGCGCAAATGTCTGACTGTAACTCGAGTGAAGAGAATGAGATAATGGATTTGTATCCCTCGATTTTTTTTTGCATGGGTTATTAGTTAACGACTTTCACCATGTATAGAAATACAGGGTCCACCAGAATTAAGTACCATATGGAGAAAGTTTTTATGAAAAATGCGTCAGAAATTTAGAGTGTTGCACTGCATCAGACAGTGCTAGAAGTAAGAAAAAGTTATTGCAAGGTTAAACGGTAGTTGAATCAAAAATTTATCATTATTTTATACATATTCGAAATGATCCAATCGTATAAACTGCTAAACTTCTAATAAAATTGTTTGTCTATATTTCAACGAATAAATTGCTCAAAATGAGCTCCGTTGGTATTAGTAACGTAACCCAGGCGATCGTAGAATTCCCGTCGTACATTATGAAAAGTATCAACAGGGATTGCAGCAACAAATCCGATAATAGACGCTTTCATTTGTTCAATTGTCTCAGGGCGAGGATCTTCAAAAACAACGGACTTCAGGTACTCCCATAACCGTCTACCGTCTGTCCCTGGTTTTCTCTTTATTCCGTTGACCTAGTTAATTAACAAATTTCGTATCGTATTAACAATGTTAGGATTAAATATTTAACATTTTCGCTTAGTATTCAATAGGGTTACGGCGAAGCTTCGGAAGCCCTCCCATGGGTTCCCGCAGCCCTCCCGCGGATTTCCGCAGCCTTCCCATGAGTTCCCTCAGGCCTAAAGTAGGTTCCCGCATCCCTCCCGCAGTTTCCTGCAGCCCTCCCGTAGTTTTCCGCAGCCCTCCCGTGGGTTCCCGCAGCCCTTCCGTGAANTAATATTTCTTTGCGGTTTAAATCCCCTTTTAGTCTACCTGAAATCGGCTACCATGCATTATAAAGAAAGGTTCGTACCACTATTAATTAATAGTTTTTGGGGGTTTATCCCGTTTAAGCTGAGTCTGACAGTTGGATGCACTTAAGAATACGGCCATCAGTCGGCACTACAACTATTTACCCATCAGAAATGGTCAACAAAAATTAAAATAATTTGACATTTTATTTATTATTTCAGGTAAAATTAAGTTTATTTCTTTTTTATTTATTCATATTCATTTTCACTCAAATTTATGTTGGCAACTATTAGCGTTCCACATGGCTCTGGTTCATGAGCTGGCTCAATGGTTCTGGCTCTGGTTCGAGCTGGTTCACAAAAATTTCTGAGCCAGAGCCAGTGCATGGCTCTGGCTCATGGGGTAATTTTGAGCCAGAGCTATGGCTCATGAGCCAGCTCAACAAAAATTGTGAGCCATGGCTCAATGGCTCAACTTTTCCCCCAAATTCTTCCACTTTTCCCCTAATTTTTCATTTTTTTTTCTTCCAAATCATCACTTTTTTTTTTAATTTTCGGAACTTTTGGACACTGAAAGTCAATTTGCCTTTAGCCAGTTCATAATTATGATTTGTGTTGGCTTATTCTCGCTACGTCATTCTCACTTTTAGCAAAATGTGCATATTAACGGGAAACTTGTTGCGTTCGTACATATAAGATTTTACTTCAACATGAGAGAGTAAAACTAGTGCCGTAATATGCTGAACGGTCAAGGGCGGGAGGAATGATTTTCAAAACTTTCTCTTTTCCTCTTCTTTGCCTAGCTATAGTGTAGTAAATGCCTATATCCCCTATAGTGTTATATATCATTTTGATCCTCGTCTCAATCCCTATGGATAGGTCTATAAAGTGATCCATTAACATTTTGCCAGGGTTAATAATCTCCCTTCTAAATGCATTAGACAACCAGGATATATACGTGATGGATCCATTAGAACTAGAATTCAAAACGATTTTATTCGTGATACGTCCGATCGAACTGAAACGAAAAACGGAAAAACACACCCCCTAATCCAAATGAGAGAGATCGTCGAACAGCTGATATCTGCTAAGGTGTTATATTTATATTTAAAGTTTCACTAAAGTATCGAATCAGTAAAGCTGCATCCAGAGTAACTGTTTTCGCTCCGTTTTTATTTGCCTATTTGATTCAAAGACATTTTGAGTTTCTTTTCCTTTTTCATTCCGAAATAATCTAGGAATAATAAATTGAAAGATTAAAGTAGAAATATAAAACTCCCTCTCGCAATACAAACGCTTGGTTTGGGTTGAGTTACAACGGATCAAAAAATTTGGGCGAAGTTTTGTGTTATTATTATTATTTCTTATCTCTTTTTGTGGCGAGATAAGAATAGTTTCTTTGACTTGTTTTTTTTTGTTTTGATTCTTCCCATATAAATGTGAAGAACATTTTCATTATCTTTTTGTTAGTCCTATGAGGACTGTTTTTCGTTTATTTCTCTGTATGAGAAATTGTGTTAGTTTGAATAAAGTAGTGTTTGTTTTATTCCTTTAAAACAAACTTGTGTTTTTGGTTGTTGTGAGTGTTTGTTTATTTGTTCAAGAGGCCAGTGGCTCTAGAATAGTGGTTTTTGTTTCGGATTGTGTCTCAATCTGACCTATGGGTCAAGCAGATACCAAACAATATTAATACCTCAGGATAAAAAATTATATTTTATGAAAAAAAATTATTACTTTATTACACCCTTTCCCATTTAATATTAATTTCAATTCCTCACGGGTTGAGGTGAACAATTGATCGGGGGTTGGGGAAAGTAATATGGCTGTTGCTGGAGAAATAAAATGAGATTTTCAAAAAAGTCAAAGTAACTTCGGAACTCCTTGTGGTAGAGTTTGACCTTAACAAACTTGCTCCTAGTTCTAATTATTTTTTTTTATAATCTATGTCTGGGAATAGGTTTGAGTTTTACTTTTTACATTAGAACAATAGAAACCAATGCAAGTGTGAGATGACTCATCAGAGTAGAGACAAAAAAAAAGTCTACAAAGTAGCGAAACAAGAATCACATGAGAAAAATGACAGAAAGAAATTAGTGATAATAAAATGAGTTTAGATCGTAAAAACCTAATCTGGGACTGTAAAACAAACAAATTCGGACTCTGGATCCAGCTTAAAAGATTTCAAATTATGGTTTTGATTCGAGAGAATCCGAAATCCGGAACTGAGAACGGAAAGAGTAAACTTGGACTCTGGATCCTACTTTATCCATACCGGTAACCATGAATGAAACCGGAGCGGTCAATAGTCAATTGGATCAGGAGTGAATAGTGAACCAAATTGTGAACAATTTACAATAATTACAATGAACAAGACACTGATGATATTATTAAGGTATTGAGCAGGGAAAGAGAAGGACTGACTGAGTACAACAAATAATTATCGTTTCTACCAAATTAAGTACTTAAGTTGAAAACTCATCTCGATATAAGTTGATAAAAAATCAATTAAATTGTGAAATGATAAGTAATTCCTATTGGAAATTTAATGCTGAATCGAATGCGCTAGATGTCAGCCTTTCAGCTTGTCACGCTACAAATGTAAAGCTCAAAACAACGACAGACGACCGTTTTTATGAAATTAAACACAATAATTGAAGAATATTCGGAAAATAAACGGTCAAAATAGAATAATTAAGTTGTTAACAATGGGTTGAAATTGTCACTGTTATAACCTGCATTAATTACTTTTGAAACTCAAACCCATTTGGATATTATAAATTTATTTCAGTATTGTTTTTTGATGTGGTGGAAATAACTTATTAATAAAAAATTTCAATTTTCATATTCTTTTTTCAAATTTCCAACTAAATTTGTCTTAATCGTTTTCACCCTTCATGTTTTCGTCCAAATAAACTAACAAAGTGTCCTATATATACCAAGAAATTTAAAAAATTCAAATTCAACCAATCAGATTCGAATAAAATTTGAATATTCAAATCTGATTGGTTGAATTTGAATTTTTGAATTTTTTGGCAGTATTTATCATTATTAGACCCACCCGGTAGAAGGAAGTGACGACAAAACTCGTTTTTGAGATTCATTTGTTTGGTTTTGAGTTTAAAAAAGTGTTTTTGCATTTCGAAAACGTGGAACTTTGAAAAGTTGCAATTGTGATTACAAATTCGTCAGTTCCGTTACCGTTCCAAGGTGCCTGGCCTGCTATTGGTGTTTTTTTTTTAATTTTTTGTGTTAATTCATCTGCCTACAATTTGTAATTTGGTTGGTTACGTAGACAGATGATAAATAGTAGTGTCTAGTGTCATATTCATAAACATTCCAATCCAATGGGCAATGTCTTCTCCTTGTTTGTCAGGTTTAGGTTACAGATTTCATTAACATAAAAAATCCGCCCATTTCTTTCTCAGTCACTGACATATTTTGTAATACTAACTAATCTAGTAACTAATTATCATTAGTACTCATTGTTTGAAAAGATGTNGTTTAGGTTACAGATTTCATTAACATAAAAAATCCGCCCATTTCTTTCTCAGTCACTGACATATTTTGTAATACTTTTACTTGCTACTAACTAATCTAGTAACTAATTATCATTAGTACTCATTGTTTGAAAAGATGCCGATTAATCCCTTCCCATAAGGTTATCCAATAAGTCTACGGAGTGATAAGGTATGTAAGTATACGTTTATTTTGTAATATTTATTACTTCACAGCTGATTGTTGATGTGTCATTGTTTCATGTCTCATGTCTCATGTGATTTCAGTTTTTGATACATTGCCATATGTTCACGTATTTACAACAACCGACCGAAGACGCCAAGCCATTGACATTCATTATTTAACAAGACATTTCCTTTAATTAGTGGTAAGGCTCAATTCTATGTCAAAAAAAAATTATTTTAATATTGTTTAATATCAATATGTTGAGTCGATAATCGATTATCTTCATCTTTGATTTCATTTGTAGGTGGTAAGAACGAAATGGAAGGTGTTGTTGGTGTGAGTGATACAACAGAACAGGAGTCAATAATGGAGGGAAAGACAGAGCAGATGTCAAACAGAAGTCAACGGAGTGGGAGTGGTGACTTTCCTGACATTGTCACTGACATTCCAAATAAAGATGTGTTTACGACAGATGAATCAAAGCCAGAGTCAATAATTTTAGGAGTAGAATATGAAACCAAAGTTCAGAATGAAGAGCCTAAGGTAGAATTCAGTGAAATTATGAACCCAGTTTCAGAACATCAAGAAGAGGATTTTACCATTTTTCACTGTGTTTCCTATTTGGGTGCTTCAACAGTTCAAGTGAGTAACTATAACTTAATTTATTGGAAAATAGAACAATAGTTGATTGGGTTTGGTTTGAATTATTTTAGGAAGCACGAAGTGAAGCAGAAATCCATCGAGTAATGGGATTCCTCAATGAGCAACCAATAGAAAAATTGATCCAAGTCTCAGTATCCGTGCCATTGTACTCTGATGGGAATGTCATGTACGATTTTAAGTGACGGCATAGAAAAAAAAGACATGTAGTTAGTTATTGATTGTATTTGTTATTGTAGAGTGTACGAGGAAGAGAATCAGCTAGAAATAAGTCGTTTTGGTGTCAGCCAAATTATCTTCTTCGCTCGAGGTCTCTTGGGAACTCCTGATTGGGCTTGTTTTGCATTTACTTGTTCTCACGGAGAGACAATCAACGAAGCCATTTTCCAGTGCCACGTCTTTCGGTGTGACGTTCCAGAAGCAGTATGTAAATTCTTAATTTACATAATAACTCAAATTTTTATCAAATTTAGGGTAAAATTTGTCGAATTAGATTTAAAGTTTTAAAACTATATTTTGAACCAAAATTATTAAATTTATATTATACATTTATAGTTATGTAATATTATAATTAATAATTTTTCTTTATCATTTAGGTGGGACGAGTATTCTCAACTTTTGCTCGCACTTTCTCATCCCCTTCAAAAGTAGCCGTAAGCTCAAGGTCACAGTCATTAATTCCAGCTCCTGCCCAAGGTGAAAAAAGTCAAGAATATTCTGGGTCTGGAAGTTTCACCAATGTCCTTTTCGATGTTTCACTCGAGCTGAAGGAAGATGATGGAAAGGTAAGTTAGCTACAGAGTACTCATGTTTACTTGACCTAGAGATGACACTGACTGACCTCTTACCATGATTTTGACTTGTAACCTAAAACCTAGTAGGTTAAGCCATGTATGTGTTCTGGACAGCCGTTAAATGACGCTGACCTTTGACCTATATATATATAATTGACCTATGACATATTTAGGGGAATTACAGCTCAGTTACACGTGACAAAGGGTTTTTCAAACTCCGGAGTTACGTTCCTAAGCACATCGTTCTCACAGTTCAGCAGCTCCCTGACCCTCAGAAAGACTTAATTGTGGAGCGCTGTTTTGGACTTTTACTAAGTCCTGGTCGTCATGTACGTCATTCTGACATGCAATTGGTAGAGATGCTTTCTTGGTCAATTGGGTCACAAAATCAGGGCGGAAAAACTTATGTCATCACAGGACAATGGGATTCGAACGACCCGGCGTTTGAATCTCTCAATCATGAAACCCCAAAGGAATCTCATGTCTTCTTTACCGTTGCTGTCGATCTCGTTATTAAAGTAAGATTCCGTTGGGAGAAAATGCAAGAAATTATCCTGCTGAACTTGACCTATGACCTAGGGAATTCAAGAACCGATTCGATTTGCACTGGAAACTAAAGCAAAGATCTATCCCAGCACTGAGAGATTCTGGAGTTTGGTACGGAAACATCACTTTACACAACAGTTTCTGCTTTCTCTGAAACAGGTGAATAATAAAAACTAAGGTCAATGGCCAAAAGTGTATGTCTCATGGTTATCATTTTTTTTTGAGCAGATTGAAGGTCAAGGTACAAAGTCAGGTGAAATAATTTATCAAGTAATTAGCAATACTCCTGAAGGAGAAGTTGAACGAAGTCGGATGAACTTCAACCTGAATTTTACTTCTTTTATTCGCTCAACAAGTATCAACTCATTTGACCTGGACACGCCCACTGGTCAAAATGGTGACGAGCAAGAGGACTCAGGTGAACTCATGGTCTCAATTTTTGGAAACAATGAAAAGATTTCATCGACTTTCTACTATACATTTCAAAGACTTTTTTTTGTTTGATTTAAAAAAAATTATTATTTTTTATTTTTAAGGTTTTCAGGCAGAATTTTGACAAAGCTTTAACGATTACGTAAAGCATAGGCACAGTTTATAAATTTGAGTTTTTCTTTTGGATTTAACAGATGACGATGAGCCGCTTCAGAGCGGAATGGGTGAAATTTCTAAGCATTGCACTGACGAACAGTTAGCTTCATGGAGTGAGCTGGTAGCCAATTGGCCCGTGTCCGCTACAACACGACCTAAGCAGCTCTCAATGCTTGTGAAAAATGGGATTCCAGGTGAGTTATCATCTTTTATGAATAGAGTAACATCCGAATCAACAAAAACGAAAAAAAAATTTTTATTATTGATTGTCGGTTTCAGATACAGTACGAGGAGAAATATGGTTACGACTGAGTGGTGTCCAACATCAAGATCCTGCGATGGAGACATATAGAAAGCTCATAACCCAAGTCTGTCCAAGTGAAGACATTATTCTTCGAGACATCACCCGAACATTTCCTGCTAACGATTACTTTCGAGAATCAGGTGGGACGGGTCAAGAGTGTTTGTACAGAATCTCTAAAGCTTATGCAGTCTACGACTCAGAAGTTGGATACTGCCAAGGAATCAGCTTCATTGCAGCTGCACTGCTTCTCCAGGTTAATTATTCATATTCGAACCAACGAAACATGTGGTTATTTGAGCATAAGACTCAATCCCCACTACTGTACTCATAAATGAAACAGTAGACTCCTTACCTGGCAATGAATGACCAGGAAGGAGATTTTCGGAGTTGTATTGAGATAGAGGACAGGATTTCACAAATCGGCTCTGTAGCACAAATGGTAGTGCGTTGGGTCCGGAATACCCAAGACGTGGGATCATACCCCACCAGAGACCAACTTTTTGTGGCAATCCCTGTCTCAATCTCAAAGTGGCAGGTTCAACCCCGTCACAAACAGCGCTANGATTTCACAAATCGGCTCTGTAGCACAAATGGTAGTGCGTTGGGTCCGGAATACCCAAGACGTGGGATCATACCCTACCAGAGACCAAGTTTTTGTGGCAATCCCTGTCTCAATCTCAAAGTGGCGGGTTCAACCCCGTCACAAACAGCGCTAAATTTCAAATCAATCAATCAGAATTGAAGATTTACAAATTTTAAGTTATTTATTTATACTTAGATGCCGGAAGAGCAAGCATTTTCTCTCTTGGTGAAGATTATGTTTCATTACCAGTTTCGCCATCTCTATCAAGATGGATTTGAAAATTTGCGTCTCAAGTTATACCAATTGGACAGACTTGTTCAGGTAATAAAAGGATGTCTAATAGTAGTGTTGAAGAGGCTGTATCCACTCAATAAAGGATAAAACAAAATTCCATTTGTATTTTTAATTTTTTAGGATCAAATTCCAGAGCTTTGGGATCATTTTCAAGAATTGGGGATAGAGTCACATATGTACGCAAATCAGTGGTTCCTAACACTTTATACGGCAAAATTCCCGCTCATTTTCGTCTTTCGGGTTCTTGACTCCTTTCTTCTTGATGGGGTTAAAGTTCTGTTCCAAGTGGCACTCGCACTGTTATCCGTAAGATGAAAATTTAAAATTTTGAAACGCAAATAAAAAATTTCTATCATTTAAATTAAAAAAAAAATTGTTTGTTTTTTTCAAACATAGGCTGCTCGGAAGGATCTTCTAATGTTAGATTTCGAAGGTATTCTCAAGTACTTCAGGATTTCTCTTCCCAAAAAATACAGAAATGCAGAAAATACAGGACAAGTGGTACGTTCTGCTCATAGCACAAAAGTAAAGAAATTGAAGAAATACGTAGCAGAGTATGAATTAAAAGAACAGGAACGAAATCAAGTGGATCCTCTTGAGCGAGTTCAAAAGGAAAATAAGTCCCTTATTGAAAATATGTTACGCTTAGAGTTTATGATTACGAACCTTGTACTTGGAAAAATGAAATCCGATGAGTGTTTGGCATCTGTAGAAGAGGAATACACAAAAGTAAAACTTACACAAAAAGAAGTTGAAGAATTCAATCAAAAACTGAAGGAAGAAACTAATTCTGTATGTATTTGATTTATATAGAAATTTATCAAAAATCTTTTGATTTTACATATTTTTATTGAATTTGTGACATAATAGGTAAAGGAATTATTTCAACGTGAAGTGAAACAGTACGACGCAGAAGCAGAGAAAAAATCTAATATTATTGCAGAGTACAAGCGAGTAAGTGAAAGCTATTCATTTTTGATGACTTTAGCATCATGAAAGTTTACCTTGACCTTAGAAAAAATATTTTTGATGACTTAAAATTTCTTCATTTTTTGTTACATTCATTGAATTTTTGGGCCTTTTTTTTTTTTTTTTTTGCAGATTTGTACTAAGTTGAGCTCCCAATTGGAAGATGCTCAAAAAGCTTCTCGTGATCGGAACTTATTCTTTCAATCAAATCTTTGTGAGAGTTGCTCCACTTTTGTTACCACTGCACTCCAAATTGCTGGAAATAAGAAACAAATGAATGGAGAGTCACCAGGGACATTGTCACCAGTGTCTTCAGGTGGAATCGGAAGTCCTGAACATCACTCCCCATCACGTGATGAGACATTACTTAAACCACTTGAGAATGAGTTAGCAAAAACAAANCGGAACTTATTCTTTCAATCAAATCTTTGTGAGAGTTGCTCCACTTTTGTTACCACTGCACTCCAAATTGCTGGGAATAAGAAACAAATGAATGGAGAGTCACCAGGGACATTGTCACCAGGGACATTGTCACCAGTGTCTTCAGGTGGAATCGGAGGTCCTGAACATCACTCCCCATCACGTGATGAGACATTACTTAAACCACTTGAGAATGAGTTAGCAAAAACAAAAATTGCTCTAGCAGAGGCTGAGTGTAGGAATGATGACCTCAGTCATCAATTGTCAATTGCTTTGTCANAAATTGCTCTAGCAGAGGCTGAGTGTAGGAATGATGACCTCAGTCATCAATTGTCAATTGCTTTGTCAGAACTTGAAGTTTGTCGGAGTAGTCATGGACTAAGTGGTCCATCTAGAATTTGGAAAAATTTGACTTTTGGCTCTACTGGGAAGGAGAGTAAGAGAAGTTCAGTGGAAGAAAGTGGAAGTGGAGGTTCAGGGAGCAACAGCGGTCAACTACTGACATCTAGCCTCAGTTTACAAAATTTTTCAAAAAAATAATAGTCATGAGGTCATCAATACAGTACAGTACTGGTGGGAATGGAGCTTTCGAAGTATACAGGGATGATCTAATGAAAATATGATTTTGGTAAATTATAGTTTCCAAAAATATCAAAATCTGGAAAGAATTTGGATTACTTTGTGTTTCAAGAACTTTAATAATTATTAGAAACTAAGCAATAGGTTTATTACTTAAAATTATTGCAAAAACTGATAATGAGAATCATGTATCTGTACATTTATGTTGGGAAAGTTGTCCTGCGCAAACGCATCCCAGCTTAATTGTACCAGAGATGATTTTGTAGCTTTTCTTTTTTTTTTTTTCACAATCCATATGAACTTACTAACCATCCATTTTTTTTTTGTTAACAATCTACTTGTTGCACGTGCAACCTAACAACCTAACAATCTAGCAACTTTGAAGGAAATTTTTTGTCCCGACATGCTAAGGTACCTTACGTATAAAACTGCATCAAAACGTATTGGGACGAAACAAAAAAATTTTTTTTTTGTAACATTTTCGGGGTAAAAATGAACAGTCTTAAAGATTTCGATAAAAAATATTCTTAACCAGGNAGAGATGATTTTGTAGCTTTTTTTTTTTTTTTTTTTTTTCACAATCCATATGAACTTGCTAACCATCCATTTTTTTTTTGTTAACAATCCACTTGTTGCACGTGCAACCTAACAACCTAACAATCTAGCAACTTTGAAGCAAATTTTTTGTCCCGACATGCTAAGGTACCTTACGTATAAAACTGCATCAAAACATATTGGGACGAAAAAAAAAAATTTTTTTTTGTAACATTTTCGGGGTAAAAATGAACAGTCTTAAAGATTTCGATAAAAAATATTCTTAACCAGGCACTATTTTACTCGTTCGATCAAACGTAATACAATTAATATATAAATATTCTTAGTAATGTTGCCATTATGTCAAGTGGAGTTGCCATAAATGGAAAATGCTAATGAATTTAATAATGCAATGTCAGTTTTAGGCAAATAGGCAGTTTTCGTTTATAATCGTCTTCAAAGTTTATAAAATAAGTTTTTTTTTTAATGTTGCCATACTTCTGGATCAGAATATTTTGTGGTTTTGTTAAAGGAAAAAAAAACTTTCTAGAATTTTTCTTGCAAAAGCGAGAAATTTTTTTAAAGGTTTCAGTTAAAACATGTTGGCTAGGTTTATAACAGGTTATTTTAAGTTATAATTTATAACTCATATAACCTTCATGCATGCATTTATAACTTATATAACCTGACCATTAAAACTTTTAACTCATAATAATGTCTTACTTTTTTAAACTGTTGTTACATAAAATCTTTGTGTAGTACAGTTTAAAAAATTTTTAATGAAAACGTGAAAAACCCTCACTTTTTATAACTTTTATAAACTAAAGCTTAACTCTTACTATTATAGTCTAATGCTAATGTGACAATAAAGTAAAAAAAAATTTTAAGTCTAAATTTTAAACTTTTATAAACTATAGAATTTGGTGATCAACGAAAACTGCCTATTAGGTTTAGTTATGAATGNAAACCCTCACTTTTTATAACTTTTATAAACTAAAGCTTAACTCTTACTATTATAGTCTAATGCTAATGTGACAACAAAGTAAAAAAAAATTTTAAGTCTATAAATTTTAAACTTTTATAAACTATAGAATTTGGTGATCAACGAAAACTGCCTATTAGGTTTAGTTATGAATGNCTAAATTTTAAACTTTTATAAACTATAGAATTTGGTGATCAACGAAAACTGCCTATTAGGTTTAGTTATGAATGTGATTAGTTTAGAAATTTAGAAAACGGGAATGGATCTACATGTGTCCTATGTACGAAATGGAATTAGTCAAGGGCAGGGTCATTTGGTGTCATTTAACTTAATGGTCATTGATAACTAGTACTATTAATTAAATTAACGTAATTATTATAGCACTTTGCTATATCACACAGGGAAAAAAATTTCATGCATTCCACTCAAATGCGAACTGAAAACCTGTCCATCCACTTAAATAATTAGTCATAAGAGTAATAAATTGAAAGGTTTATATATTAAAATGAAATTTCAATTGATTATTGATTAATTCTTTAGTCAATAAAAGCCACGTTGAGCTTATATCTGTTTTGTAAGAGTTGCAACAACGTAAGATTCATGTAATGCAGTACAGACTCACTTTTTAGTCAATTGGATCAGATCCGTACAGTCCAAGTAGAGACGATGAACCAGACGTTAGAACAATAATTATTGTATTTAGAGTCGCATGCGCATAGATGCAGAGAACCTGTGAAAGCAGAAGTGTCTAATAAGTAATTTACCATTTTATAACTGAAATGATACTTCTGATACTTAAATAAATTACAAATCAAATCAAATCAAATCATCATGTAGCCAGGAGAGCAATGTTGAAGTAATTTAACATGTATCGGCCATTAAAACGGAACGGATTTAAAACGAAAAACTTTTTGATTTTTGTGGGTTATTTATTAGTTAGCAATATGTTCGCAAGCAATCCCTGAATCGCTTTAAATAAAAGCAAAAACAAATATTCTGATTCGTTTTGGGATCGAAATTGAGCAAAATACTTAGATGTTAATTGTGAATCTTTAGTGGTCGATCTGAAATGCTGAATGTTATTTAGAGAATAATTTCTTTTCAATACTAAATTGAAATATATCAATATACAGTGCGTTCAAATAAGAAGTCGAAATTTTTGAAAAATGATTTTGCGGAAAATAAAAATTGCTTATTTGTCAAAATTTTATACATTATGAACTGCTCAAGTTACTAAAAATCGNATTTTGCGGAAAATAAAAATTGCTTATTTGTCAAAATTTTATACATTATGAACTGCTCAAGTTACTAAAAATCGTTTCTACGAAAGTTTTGTGAACTTTTCTTAAGTTAAAAAGTATCGCAGGACTCTAATTTTTGGAAGTTTTAAAAACGCTAGTGCNTAATTTTTGGAAGTTTTAAAAACGCTAGTGCTGAAATGCGTCTTCTTATTCGAACACACTGTATAGTAGTGGACGGTTATAAGACCATATTGGTTATAAGATCTGATTTTTTTATAGCTTAATGAGGTAAAAAGTGTAAGTTTTTGCTGTTGGAATTGCATTACGGGGCTTAAGGAACAACAACGCAACGGCGCGGGGATCGGCTGAATTTGAAATTTGCTGGAACTAAAATTTATATTATTGTTGACAATCGGTGAAACTCAAAGGTGCCATTCACCTCCATTCTAGATGGGCGTCTAGAAGTAGTGTGGCACATTTTTTCATCCACCACCAACAACACTAACCAAGTTGTCTTTCCAATATAATACTAACTATTTCTAAATCGATTTTATCTCAAGAATTAATTTGAATCTTTACAGAAAGTAATTATTTCAATGCAAGTGTTCAATTTTATTGAAATTAAGATCTTACAATCAGTAACAAGTTACTACAACATCATCCTACATTTATAAGATAACCTTAAAAAAAAGCTACAAATGTAATGAACAAAAGCAGTTATTTAATTCAAGCGTCTCATATTGTAACGGTTTGCTCTGTGTTGCGTCCCATGTGGGACTTAGGTTTAAACTTTCCGTCAAGTGCTGGATCCTCGTCACTCATCTCGGTGGTGGATGAGGATCTCGGCGTGGCGATGACAAGGCATTTTTCAGTAGCTAAAGTCACAAGAAGGAGAGAAAGTAGAAAAAAAGAGTTACACAGAGATAGATTTTTTGGGTTTAGCCCATTATTTTGGTTTAGTTTTTCTTTACATTGTTTCAAGTTTGTTTTTAAGTATAAATATTTAAATTCTTATTAAAATCAACTTGACTTTGTAACTAAAACTTGGAACCGTCGATTAATTGGAAACATCGTGTATTATTATTCTTCGAAAGGAAGCCAGGCTCAACAGGAGATTTCCGGCGCCTGATATTGAGTACAGTCTCGGGTCGGGTAAATTTAATGTTAGCAAAGGTGGTCTTGATTAGTCATCTAGGAAAGAATTAATTTTATAAACTAAGTATAATTAATTAAATAACGGGTCGTTCAGACTCCAGACTAGACCAAGAGTAGTCTCAAGGTGAACGCTGAATTAATAACGAACGATCGTAACAACTAAGCAATCTTATCCACTTCACTCTGTCTGTCCTGTCAGAAGACAGGACAATGGACACAGACAGACAGAGACTTCGCTGCGCCACCAACTTCTCAGCCAATCTCAATCCTCACTAATTCCCAAAAGCCTTAATTACAAACCTGGTGAATCCTGGACACGATCGATGACACGAACCTTGACCCAAAAGACTGATGAGACAGGAAACAACACAATAAAAGGATTGACTTATAAACAATAAATGACAAACTTTATTAAAATAAAAACACTCAGGAAAAAGAAACCAAAACACGTCTTGGCCAACTAATGGACAAGACGCGACTGACTGGAAAAACTGTCCTTATGCAGTTCCTTCCTTTTGGAGAACTGCATGGGGGCGTTTTTCCAATAAAGATTGAATAAATCATGAGTCTGTGAAGTTATCCCAGACTCATACAAAAAGGATAAAATTTAACTTGTCTGTGAGCACTAAGCTCGCAGACAACTGACAAATAATTAAATTAACAAAGTCTGCGAGTACTAAGCTCGTAGCAAAACTAACAAAAAATATAATAATTATAATAATAATTATAATGGCGCTGCTCAGTCTCAATATCAACACCTCACCATTTTTAGGAACAAACCGTTCCGTGTTTCTTCATGAATATTATTTTTTTTTGAAAAAAGTCGTTCTCGGCAAAAAAGTCGGCACTTCTTTGATGCCCATCTAGTAGGGCGGTGTGTCGGGGTTGGTTGTGACTGGATTCATTTGAATTGACTTATTTACCAATTCCATCAATCAGTAACAACATCAACATTTGATTTTACTGTGTGGTGCTGTTGAGTGATTACTTAATCGCTATATGATTGTTAATAATTAACGTTTTAGCAATGCTAGGAGAAAGGTTATGGATCTTACTGCACTTGGTAACTGTCTTGACTCAGTTTGAATGGGCCGATGGTCTGGGGAAGGTCATTTTTGCAGTTAATGCAGGTAAGTTATTCTTTTAGTTGAAATTTTGTTATTTAGCATAGCAATGTACATTTTCTTTAGTTCTGTTGTGTCATTTGTACCGTAGGAGGGGAAGCTCATGTGGACGTCCATGGAATTCACTATCAAAGGGACAACCATAAAGTTGGGATTGCTTCTGACTACGGAAAACATTTGTTAGCAGTTGGACGTGTACATGAGAAGGACCAGGTCCTTTACCAGACAGAACGTTACCACCACTCAACTTTTGGATATGACATTCCCACCGCTGAGGATGGTGACTATGTTATGGTCCTTAAATTCTGTGAAGTATATTTCAATGCTCCTAATATGAAGGTATGAGGTACATTCATATAGAGTCAAGACGACGATTATTCTAAATCGTGGTTACGAATTTTTGATATTGTGTCTAGGTCTTTGATGTTGTGCTCAACGGAGACCACACAGTGATCTCTGATCTGGATATTCATGAGAAAGTGGGTCATGGGATTGCTTATGATGAAATTGTACCCTTTGAAGTAACAGGAGGAGGAAAGACGCTCGTCTACAATGGTCAGGAGTCAGACATTCGAGGAGGCAAGATTAGAGTTGAATTTATAAAGGTGAAGTTTTCAAAAAAATCATACGCTATTNCTACAATGGTCAGGAGTCAGACATTCGAGGAGGCAAGATTAGAGTTGAATTTATAAAGGTGAAGTTTTCAAAAAATTTTTAATCATACGCTATTTTTTTCTGCCATTCTATATTACAAAATCTAAAGATGTTGGCATTAATCTATGGGATTTACTTTTTTAGTTTTGATTTTGTTTAGATTTTGTTTTAATTCAATTTTTGAAACCTGTGAAAATTTGAGCACAACATTAATATAACTTGCTTAATATCGAATTTAATTTTGAAATTGAACCAAATGATGCTTATCCGAGCGATTTTGGATTTAGTTGATTTACAGTTTATTCTTTCTAGGGATACCGAGACAATCCAAAAGTGAACGCAATTTACGTCATCAAAGGACTTGTAACAGGTGAGTTAGAAATTGAGTAAAATTTTGTAAGTTTTGTTTTTTGTTTTGTATCCAGAACCAGAAAAGTATCCATTTTGTGGTAAATTAAATGATATGACTATAGGTTAAATAAATTATTGTGTTTATCTGTAGTCTACTTTCCCATATGTTTTTTTTTAGATTTTGAATCCAAGTTAGCACAATAATTTACAATATAAAATTTCTCTTGACTACGCAAAAAAAAAAAAAATAAAAAAAAAAATTTCTTTTTACAAATCATTTGTAATGGTAAATGAACTTGTTTAACATAATTATGTGTTTTTGAGTTCATTACAATGATATAATATGCCATTTTATGGTCTCATGAAATTTAAATTTATAATTTTTTACTAAAGTTTGGAATTTAAATTTTTTTTTCTCTCATATTTTAATAAATTTATGGAATACAGTAGCTGTTGATTTATTATTTTTTATAATTTTTTTATAGATATTCCACAATTGGGTCCTGTGTCCACGCCACGTGAAGAAGACGAGATTGTCCCTGAGCCAGAAGTTGTGAAAACGGCAGGGAAACCACGAAAACCGAGTGGTCCAAAGGTCACTGACCCTTATGCTGATGTTCCCCTCACTTCTGCCATTCTCCCTGTCTTTGTCGCCATTGGAGCATTCATTCCTCTTCTCTTTTGCCTGTGTCGACTCTAGAATCTCGAAATTTTAAACTTTAGCCATATCCCAACCATTTTCTTTAGGAAAGTGGGATAAAGTCTTTCTCCTGGCAACTAAGAAATCTCATCAGGGATCCACAACTAACAATAAGTACTTATGCCAAAAAAAAAATCCTTGTAGAGAATCGTCTTAATGTACTACTACTTGATGACTTTGTCTAATGAGAAATTGGTCTAAAGAGAACTGAATTTGGCTAAAGGTTTTGCCTAAAGTTAAATTATATCAAAATTTCTAACTTTGCTATCATTTCCATCAATTTTAAACCGTTGTTTCCTAATGAATTTTTTCATATTTTTAAACTTTGTGAGCCGAAACTTTGTGAATTGAACCGATTTAAATTTCACAAATTATTGTTGAACTTCAATTTTTGAATTCTTAAACTCTAAATGGACAAAGCTTTAGGATACATAAAAAAATACAAACTGGATCATAATATTTTGTTATTTAGCTCCATATTCTGAAATAACTGAAAGATCTGATAGATATATTTAGAGTATTTTAAGTCATCAATTTTGCAGTTTTAATTTGACCACTATCTCATTAGACGAGTTATATTTTAAGGCAGATGATCGTTAGTTCTTAAAAATTGAAAGGGTCGAAAATTATAGCAAAAACCGGTGGTATTTGAATTTTTAACAAATTAATCTAGTCAGGGGTAAGTAGTAAGTGAGAAAATTAGAAGAAAAAATTAACTAAAAGACGATTCTAGATGTACAATTAACTTATTTCAAAAATGGAAATCTTAAAAGGTTGTTGTCATTGGTTTTAGTTTTCGCTTGTGTAGTACTAGTAGTCATCTTTTACAATAATTTCTAGAGAACAAAACCAATGATAAGCCTATAAACACCATTTTCTTTTAGCATTTATGAGAATGTGCTCTTAACGGGTGCAGCGGAAAAAAAAAGGACTGACGTAAATTGAGAATTTACTATTACTAATCGCGCGAATTTNAAGGTTGTTGTCATTGGTTTTAGTTTTCGCTTGTGTAGTACTAGTAGTCATCTTTTACAATAATTTCTAGAGAAATGGGAACAAAACCAATGATAAGCCTATAAACACCATTTTCTTTTAGCATTTATGAGAATGTGGTCTTAACGGGTGCAGCGGAAAAAAAAAGGACTGACGTAAATTGAGAATTTACTATTACTAATCGCGCGAATTTCATATTAGTAGTATTTTTTTTGGATTAAGCGGGATTTTGTATTGTGGAAAACAGGTTTCCTAATTTCCCTAGTAATACCACTGAGGAAATGACAGCATCACAACAAGAAGTTCTTAGAATTCGTTTCGGACGACTGATTGAATCCAACCCGGGTGTTACGAAATTGGAGGTTGTTAAACATTTTCAACTGGAAAATATTCGTAA
>NIPM01000414.1:192384-259005 GCA_002738285.1 Holacanthella duospinosa | reverse complement strand
TGTTGATCGAGGGGGAATGGGGTTGGAATATATGTTCCCACTTTAGTTGCACAGTATTTACAAGTAACAATTGATATCAGAACATAAAGAAGGTTCTAGGTGGGCCTTGGAAGTCACGTGAACTCTTCAATTTTTGAATCAAAGCAGCTTGTCATGATTGTCCACACTTTGGGAATCATATGTTCAGCCAGAACAAGATGTGAGAATGATGTAAATGGTACACTCTTTTCTTCTTCTCGTCCATCAGGATGAGATTTGCTGAACTTGCACTGAATTCCAAAATATGCTTTAAAGTTTTTACGTGATTTCACTTCGTCTTTGAGTATTTTGAACGAGTCTGGTTGAACACACTTGAAGAAATCTACGGGTCCAATCTCATTGGTGCACTTGAATGTATCAAATTCTCCTCGATATTTTTTAACTACACCCACACTGGTCATTTCGTACACAACGGGAATTGTATCTTGAATTCCATCGCCAACTTGTTGAATATCCGTGTAGAATTCTTGATGATTTGATACAATATGTTCTTCCAACTCTTGTCGACTCGGGAAAGTGATGGAACACAAAGGACAATGTATTTGGCTATACATTTGATAAATGTCATTGAAACTTGTGGGAATTATACTGTTGCGCTCGAAACGTCCTAGGAATGATCCATGAGTGTTGAAGAAATGAGTCTCCATTTCTGGTTTCGAGGGAAACACTAAGTCACAAATTAAACATGTTCGGGAAACGTCAGGAGTATCACTCCAAAAGTCGACATGGGCACTGAGTGAGTGTTCTTCCATTTCTTGCTTGGAATCATAACTTGAATCACAAATAGGACATAGGTGTTGAAGTTTAGCCTTTTTACTGCTTGACTCACTGCTTAGTCCTGCTCGCTTTGCCATTTTGTGATTGTATAACAATCTAACAAACAGTAATTTATTATTTAATGTGTGATATAGTCCTAAATAAAATTTGTTTTGTTTAGAGTTTCAAAATTTATGCGGAGTTTGTTTTGAGTTTCAAAATTTCTGCAGAGTTTGTTTAGAGTTTCAAAATTTATGCGAACATTTGACAGGGATGGTTTCTTGAGCTATGATGATTGTCGGAGATGTTTAACAGCGAAAAATGATAAAAGAAATGATGAGTTAGAGATACTGACGAACCAGTTTATATACTCTACGTTTCGGAGATTAGAAAGGTGTCTTAGGGTGAAATGGTCTTTTCTAAGAACAAAAATAGATTTAGGGTGAAGGGGACTTAGGGTGAACAAAAATAGATATACTTGTGTTCATAGACTCAGACAGGTTTAAACATGTTTCGACTTAGGGTGAAAGGGTCTTTTCTAAGAACAAAAATAGATTTAGGGTGAAGGGGACTTAGGGTGAACAAAAATAGATATACTTGTGTTCATACACTCAGACAGGTATAAACATGTTTCGACTTAGGGTGAAAGGGTCTTTTCTAAGAACAAAAATTGATTTAGGGCGAAAGGGTCTTAGGGTCTTAGGGTGAAAGGGTCTTAGGGCGAACAAAAATAGATTTTGGGTGAAAGGGTCTTAGGGTGACAAAAATAGATTTTAGCCCCAGGGCTGACGCAAAAACCGCCCTGTGCTATCTACTTAAACAACATGTCCTTTCAGCGTCCCTTACCTACAAGGTAAATTCAGGTCAGTCCTTAGTGTTAGCATACACAGAAATGGCACAACTTACTAGGGATCTTAGAGATATGGGTGTGGTCATGGATGATGCAACAGTTATCACCAAAATTGTGTCAAGTCTTCCTGAGAGACACAATGCTTTTAAAAAGGCATGGGATAGCGTTGACATTGAGAAACAAACAATGGCAGCTCTTCTTTCTAGACTTAGAAAAGAAGACCTGGAACTTCAGTATGCTTCAGAAAATGATAAAAAGCAAAGTCAGACACGAGAATATCAAAACAGATCAGTTGACACATCTCAAGGCAGGTATGGTGATCCACATCAGAAACACTATGGAGGACAATCTCAGAGAACCTATACAGAACAACCTCAGAGGAAGTATGGAGATCAGAAACAAAAGATAATAGATTTGAAGAAAACGTCAAACTGTAATTTTTGTGGNTCTCAGAGGAAGTATGGAGATCAGAAACAAAAGATAATAGATTTGAAGAAAACGTCAAACTGTAATTTTTGTGGAAAGCATGGTCATTGGGCCAGAGAATGTAGAATTCGAATTAAGCAAAGCCCAGGTACACAGATGCATTCAGAATCAAATTCTAAAATAAATCCGAATTTCAACCAACAGAAACAAGTTAGGAATGACTCTCGTTCTGCATTTATGGTACGTACAAATATGAGCATTATTACTGAGGATTGGTTCAGCGACTCGGGCGCAAGCGCACACATCTGTGGAAATCAGAAGTGGTTCATAAGTTACAAAGAATTTGAATCTCCTCAACTCATGTATCAAACAGATCATACCTCAATTCTAGCCTTAGGTTCAGGTGTTGTTCAAGTTCAAGCTAAAATGAACAACCATTGGTATGATTGTACTATCCAAGGTGTCCTTTTTGTTCCTAACTGTGCAAACCTTTTTTCTGAATCAGTTATGGCACAACGGGGGTATAAAATTTTTAGAGATAGTGAGAAAGCTCAATACTTCGATGAAGACGGAATCGAAGGTCCAGTTGCTTATTTGAGAAACAACATGTACATAATGAATTTCAAGCCCATTGAAGGGAAANACGGAATCGAAGGTCCAGTTGCTTATTTGAGAAACAACATGTACATAATGAATTTCAAGCCCATTGAAGGGAAAACCTTTGTCACAAAAACAGACATTGAATCTAAGCTTCACTTATGGCACGAGCGTTGTTCCCACATCAATTTGGATTACATTAGAGAAACTGTAAGACAACACGCAGTCACAGGAATAAGTCCATCAGAGATTCCAGGTGGTACTATCTACTGTGAAAGTTGTCAAGAAGGTAAACAAGCTCGACTTCCTTATCCAGAAGTGAAAATCAAACGAAATCTACGACCTGGAGAAATGGCGCATGCGGATCTAACAGGAAAGATGGCAGTAGAATCACTCGGAGGAGCGAACTACTTTCTACTTATTAAGGACGATGCTTCTGGATTTCGTGTCGTCTACTTCATACGACGGAAAGATGAGGTATCAAAATGTATCATTGAGTTTATTACTTTTATGAAAAAACAGACAGGAAGAAAACTAAAAACTTTCCGTAGCGACAACGGAACGGAATTCATCAACAAAACTCTCACTGATTATTTTCAACAAAAGGGGATTGTTCACGAAACATCTGCTGCCTACTGTCCACAATCAAATGGCAAGATCGAAAGGGAAATAAGAACAATTAAGGACAGTGCTAGGACCATGATGAGAAAATCAAAAATTTCAGAATTTTTATGGGCTGAGGCAGTCGCTACAGCAGTTTATGTGCATAATCGAATTTTGGATAAACAAAGTAAGGAAACAACTGCTTTTGAACAAGTTTTTAAACGGAAACCATGCATAAATCATTTAAGAACTTTCGGATGTGAAGTATTTTCTCATGTTCCTGATCAGCTAAGGTCTACCTGGGATCCAAAGGGGAAGAAATATCTATTTGTAGGATATGATTCAGTCTCAACTCAGTACCGACTTTATGACCCAGTTAAGCGATCAGTCGTTGTGGCTCGGAATGTTATTTTCAAAGAATTTCGTCACAATCCGACAGTAGTTATTGAAGTGGACAAGGAGTTACAAGTAGAAGACATAAATGAAGGAACTACAGATTCTGAGAAGGTAGATGAAGATGAAACGGATGAAGAAGATCCTAGTTTCAAAGAATCTGATGCAGATTTAGAAGATTCGGACTTGGAGACAACTAATACTACTGATGAAGAAAACCCAAGGCAAAGGATGACACTGCGAGATAGATTTTCCATAAAAAAGCCAGAAAAGTATCAGTCCATGTTAGCAGAAGTTATAGAAGTACCAACAAGTTACTCAGATGCAATCTCAAGTACTCATGCAGTCAAATGGATCGAAGCTATGAATGAAGAATTTGAAAGTCATAAGCACAACAAGACTTGGACCTTAGTCACACATCCAAAAGGGGTCAAGCTTTTAGACTGCAGATGGGTCTATAAAATCAAGCGAAATTTAAATCACAGCATTTCAAGATTTAAAGCTCGCTTAGTAGTGAAAGGATACAAACAAAAATATGGTGTAGACTTTGGAGAGACTTTTGCTTCAGTAGGAAGATTCGAGTCAATTAGACTCCTGCTGTCGTTGGCAGTGTTCAAGAATTATCACATCACACAGTGTGACATTAAGACCGCATTTTTACACGGAGATGTAGACAAGATAATCTATATGAAGCAACCAGAGGGTTATGCAGAAGGTGATCTTGTTTGTCTATTGAATAAAAGCCTCTACGGGCTAAAGCAGGCTCCCAGATGCTGGTTCAGCCTTTTAACAAAGTTTCTAAATGATAATAAATTTACAGAAACCTCAAGTGATCCATGCGTGTTTGTAGGCCGAGATGAACATGCGTACACCTACCTTGTTATTTATGTGGATGACATATTGATCATTTCAGCCTCAGAAACTTCAATAAAAAATCTTCTGAATCAACTGAAGTCTAGATTTGAGATCACAACATGCGAACCTACATGCTTCGTAGGGATTGAACTGAAATTTCAAAAAGATGCAACACTTCACCTCACACAAAGATCATATGTGGATGATCTTCTAAAGAAATTTAAGATGGAAGGATGTAATTCCGTCTCTACTCCAATGCAACCAAACATGGAACTTTTGCCAGCCTCTAGCCCTAATGAAAAATATCCTTATCGACAATTAGTGGGAGCACTGATCTTCTTATCAAGGCTGACTAGACCCGACATCAGCTTTGCAGTATCAAAGCTTGCCCAGTTCATGAATTCTTACGACGAAGTCCATTGGCTAGCAGCAAAGAAGGTTCTTCGATATCTGCAAGGAAGCAAAGATATGGGACTTACATACTTCAAATCACAAGACATGAGTTTGATCGGATACTCGGATTCTGACTATGCAGCTGATAAGGTGGATAGAAAGTCAATCAGCGGTTTTGTTTTCTTTATGGGAAAGAATCTCGTGACATGGGCCAGCCAAAAGCAACCCGTGGTCTCATGCTCATCAACTGAGGCAGAATATGTTGCCCTAGCANTCGTGACATGGGCCAGCCAAAAGCAACCCGTGGTCTCATGCTCATCAACTGAGGCAGAATATGTTGCCCTAGCATCCACAGCAAAAGAAGCAATCTGGCTTCAGACGCATTTAACAGAACTGGGCTTTATTCATGAAGGTCCAACTGAGATAAGAGTGGACAACCAAAGTACTATAAAACTCTCTAATAATCCAGAGTTCCACAAGAGAACAAAACACATAGATGTGAGGTTCCACTTCACTAGAGAGTTGCAAACAAAAAGGAAAATAAATGTCACATTTGTATCAACAGTTGATCAGTATGCTGACATTATGACAAAACCCCTNCAAACAAAAAGGAAAATAAATGTCACATTTGTATCAACAGTTGATCAGTATGCTGACATTATGACAAAACCCCTTATGAGATCAACTCATCAAAAAATGGTTAACAATTTACAGATGACAAGAAATGAAGAAGATTCAGAAGATCGAAGATCATCTTCAAGACCACTAAACACCACTAAGAAATTTACCATTCCACAGCAAATTCTGATGACTTTACTTTTGGTGTCATGTGTGCTTAATTCATCGTTAGCAATTTCCACAATAATCAATCAGCCAGTAATTTGGCGATCTACTTCAACACCAATAACTTCTGGATACAACCATATNATTTCCACAATAATCAATCAGCCAGTAATTTGGCGATCTACTTCAACACCAATAACTTCTGGATACAACCATATTTATTTGCTCATCAAATTCAAAAGCCCTTGTGAGATCCTGACTCCAGAAACAATTCATCCGGATCTACTAGAAGTTACCAAACGTCGTTGCGATAACCTCTATGAAGAACATTTCACTAAAGAAATTGAGAAAATGTGCCCATCAGGGGTTTTTACCGAAATTGAAGCCAGATCAAAAAGATTCATAATAACAACACTCGTAGCATCGATAGTAATCGGACTAGTAGTAACAGCTGGTCTAGGGATTACTGCTCTTGTCACGGCCAGCTCGGCAAAAGCTCAGGCAAATAGTCTGCAAGAGAAACTTGATGATCAAGCAATGAAGCTGGAGGAATTGTCAAGGCAGTACAAATTGACTCAGCAAGGAATTGAACTTTTTAAGAAAGAGTTTAAAGCTCTTTCTTCTAGAGTCAATAATCTGGAGAAAGATTTTGATAAACTCAAATATAGTCAAGCTGGAGCCTCCTATGCTATTTCTTACATCACTTCCAGATTGACCAATGGGCAGCTTATAATCAAAGAAGCGAAGAGACAGTGGGATGATCAAAAACTTTACGCTCCATTCTTTGATTTCATAAACTTTACCTTACCGTGTGGCGCCATGTGTCCGCTTCGATTTGCAACAACGAAAAATTGCAAGTTGTCCTACGACAAATCATTAGTTTACATGGACTTCACCGCTCCAGTCATCAACACCTCACTTCAATTATTAGAAGCAGANTACGACAAATCATTAGTTTACATGGACTTCACCGCTCCAGTCATCAACACCTCACTTCAATTATTAGAAGCAGACCCATTCGACTTGATCCACCAAACAAAAGAAAAGACTTGTGTGATCAAATATATTGGTCCCAAAAATGTTGTTATATCAACTAAGGAACACTGCATTTACTCTGTCAATGTCAGGCACTCAAATCTAATCTTATCACCGTCACAAGAATGTAAAGCAACTTCTTCACTCCCAGATAGTTCTAAATATTATGGATTAGATCATTGCATGACAAAACAGTCACATGACGAAAGAGATTTTGTACAAATTAAGGCCTATCATGGAAATGTTTGTTTACTGTGCTGGAAACAACATCACTATTAGTAGTGTAGAGCAGCAATGCCCAAACCAAATATTTATGCTTCCGTTAAACTCAGACTTCCAAATCAATGATCAACATTATAAAGGTCAAGACTTTAAATTAAATCATCAGGAAACAGTTGATCCAGCTTATACACTCAAGGCTAATCTTTTTCTACGTCCAAAGATTAACATGGATAGTATCATGGAATTGACAAACGAGGACGCTGAAGAAACTCTAGATGATGAAATGAAAAAGACACATTTTCCATGGGTATTACTAGCATTCATCGGAACTATTCTGATCATATTAATCATTATCCTTGGATATTGTCTCTACAAAAAGAAAACAAATTTGTCTGATACAGTTACACCATCAGTAAAGTTTGAGAATATAAGAACTCAAGAAGTGGTCAAGATTGGGGGGTAATGTCAGAAGAAGATGTCAACCTCGACCTTAAAGATAGCAGATGACTCATGAGCCCTTGAACTTTTTAGATTGAATTATCATCTTATTAGTTTAAACACAACTGTATCAATAATTATAGAAAACATGTACTAGAGTCAATAGCAATGGCGCTTCTATAAGCCCATTTTTTATTTTTCCTTTTTCAGTTAGTTGTAAAATTGATTTCGTCGAATATACAATAAAATCTTTTACTAAAACTTCACTCTACCAATCCAAAATTTTAGATATCACCTTATCACTCTAATTCCAACAAGCGCTTATTTTTGAAAATCCATCCATAAATGACAAAGTTATTGCGAAAATNCACTTCAATTATTAGAAGCAGATCCATTCGACTTGATCCACCAAACAAAAGAAAAGACTTGTGTGATCAAATATATTGGTCCCAAAAATGTTGTTATGTCAACGAAGGAACACTGCATTTACTCTGTCAATGTCAGGCACTCNAAATATATTGGTCCCAAAAATGTTGTTATGTCAACGAAGGAACACTGCATTTACTCTGTCAATGTCAGGCACTCAAATCTAATCTTATCACCGTCACAAGAATGTAAAGCAACTTCTTCACTCCCAGATAGTTCTAAATATTATGGATTAGATCATTGCATGACAAAACATTCACATGACGAAAGAGATTTTGTACAAATTAAGGCCTACCATGGAAATGTTTATGTTTACTGTGCTGGAAACAACATCACTATTAGTAGTGTAGAGCAGCAATGCCCAAACCAAATATTTATGCTTCCGTTAAACTCAGACTTCCAAATCAATGATCAACATTATAAAGGTCAAGACTTTAAATTAAATCATCAGGAAACAGTTGATCCAGCTTATACACTCAAGGCTAATCTTTTTCTACGTCCGAAGATTAACATGGATAGTATCATGGAATTGACAAACGAGGACGCTGAAGAAACTCTAGATGATGAAATGAAAAAGACACATCTTCCATGGGTATTACTAGCATTCATCGGAACTATTCTGATCATATTAATCATTATCCTTGGATATTGTCTCTACAAAAAGAAAACAAATTTGTCTGATACAGTTGCACCATCAGTAAAGTTTGAGAATATAAGAACTCAAGAAGAAGAGGTCGAAATTGGGGGGTAATGTCAGAAGAAGATGTCAACCTCGACCTTAAAGATAGCAGATGACTCATGAGCCCTTGAACTTTTTAGATTGAATTATCATCTTATTAGTTTAAAGACAACTATATCAATAATTATAGAAAACATGTAACTAGAGTCAATAGCAATGGCACTTCTATAAGCCCATTTTTATTTTTCCTTTTTCAGTTAGTTGCAAAATTGATTTCGTCGAATATACAATAAAATCTTTTACTAAAACTTCACTCTACCAATCCAGAATTTTAGATATCACAAATTCATTTTGAATTTATTCAATTAGACATATTCAATTTTTTGCTCATACGGTCCATCACAAAGCAAATGAAGCAGAGTAATGTGAAGAATGACTAACGTGATAATAAAGCATTAATTAGCACTATATTTCGCGCACTCAATTGTTAATTATTAACCTCTCTATGAGCTTGGGGAGTAAAAGATTATGGGAAGGCATAGTTGTGGATGAGGAATCTGTCAATATTTGCAGAGAAGTTGGGTGCATACAGGGATAACTCTGTACACCCAATTTCAATACACCGTTTCTGTACACCGTTTCAATAATGAAACGCCCATAGCAGAACTTGCTATTTTTCGTAAAATCTAAAAATCACCAACTTCAATGAAGGGTTTTCACTGCAAGTTTAATTACAATTATTTTCACCAAGAGTTTCTTAATTCAAGAAAACTCGTAGCTGAGCTAGAGCAAGTGTCCGAAGTGTTTCGAAGTTCTTCTGGAACACATGTGTAGGATAATGTGGAACGCTAACGAAATAAATAAGCAATTACTCATTAAATCTAGAAATGGAACTGGAATAAATAGGAATTAGGCAGAAGGTGAATGGCTCGATTGTAGAAAACTCTTTTGCGAGAAATTTAAATTATTAACCCCTCATGTCGCCATGGGAGGCTTCGCTGAGAGTCCCGGTAAAAGTAAGTATGAAGTTGGCTTGCAGATCTAACATAAAATATGAAGAGTAAGTCTGACGTTGTGTAATACAATTTTCCACTTGAATTATATTTCAAATAGGCGCGTTCAATTTGTTAATTATTAACTCTCCCATGATAGATAAAATGACTTTCAACAGTCTGTTGGAATCTTCAACAGTTTTTCCATAACATGTTATAAAAATAATCTATGGATTAACGTAAAAAAAGCCAAAAGTTTGTTAGAAAAACTAACTAGAAGAAGAATTGGAGTAAAATAGTTATGAAATTTTGAGAGAATTTTAAATCTTATGACTTAACCGTTGTTAAAAACTCATGACACACTGTACATGAATTGATGATTTAAGTGAAAATCTCGACTTCCTTAATGTCCCTTGTGATCTTGTGAATAACCTAAGTTCTGGTGTTATTTTTGTTTTGAGACTCTGTTGGTGTTGTGGAATATGCATAATCCCACCCTTCTTCCTGTTTTGGTAAGTAAAAGGTTTGAAAGTGGGAGTGAAGGGGTAGGAAGATTGATGGTTTGGTCATTGGTTGATGGAAGGGAGAAATGAGTGTGAGATGTGGATAACTGAGCCTTGAGTCAAGAGCAGTTCCTCTGACCTGTCCTTCCACTTGACTAAATCAGTGAAGTGAAAGTGAGGGACGTCTGAAGAATACTCAATTTCCCAGATCAGCTTCCGAACCATCGCTCTCTGTCACCAAGACTAGAAATTGAAATAGAATCCATTCCAACGAGAGATAAGCCAAAGGAAATCAGTTTCCGTTTTAAACTTTTAAACCAATAGAATTTGAGTTGAGTAGAATAAAGAAAGTGAAAATTCTCACGTAGACTCAAACTGCCACACTTTCTCCAAACGACACCTTTTTCCATCTAATCAGCTCAATCTCAGACTCAATTGTCATTAGCTCACTCTTTTGAATTCAGCCCCAGACTCTACGAATAATCGCTTAAGACTTTCCTAACGACCGTTTAGGCAAAACCACAGTGGAACTAGACATTAGGAATTTAAACTCAAAGACTTTCTCTTACTACAGTTAAGAGTTACTTCTTTCGTCGTATATTTGGATCAAAATTTAAGGCAAACATGAATCTTAGATGAGAAGATTTGAGTTGATTTATCTACACCTTTTGACTTTTCGTTGGCAACTCAAACTGAAAAATTAGCTTGATTTCTCATAGTGTTTTAGATGATTTTGTTCAACTTTTTCTTCCTCAAGTCTCTCCTTCGACGAAGAAAGTAATGAAAACAAATTGACCAATTTCTGTGAATTTTCTCAGTAAAACCATGCCTTATGCATAGTAGGAAACTTTCTCCATTTTGAAGAAATTGATGACATTTGGCGACAATTACAAACATCTACTCCCACAAATGTCAACTTTCTGTCTGTGAATTTTGTTCCTTTAATCACTATTAAAAAAATTATAGTCAATTGCCAACAATCAAGGCAGATCCATGCGTCCAGTACAGAAACTTATTCAAACATTTGGTAGTACCCAGTAACTCTGGACACCAAAACGCAATTATTTTCATAAAATTCTTGATTGAACATATGTCTTGATAGGGTTTTATAAAAAGAATTTGAGTTGCATGAACCTAGTTTTCTTGGTCAAGAAAAAAAATTTTTTTTTGTTTTTTCGATTTCGGCGTTTGGTTATAATAAGGCGTTACGAATTCGTTCTAACTTTCTCCATTTGCTTTCTTCGGCTCATCCGGTTTTCCTAAGTAGGAAAAGGACATTTCCCTTTCCTTACCATAAAAAGTAAAGTTTTGTGGATTTATAGAGAAAGGAGAGATTTATCTATAAGAGTGTGGAGGTGGAAGAGATGAGAATAAGAAGAGAGCCTTGAGCATTGGAAGGAGAAAGTGAGGAGTGTTTGTTGGGAGACGAGAATTGTCTCATAAATCCCTCCCCCGCTCTTAATAGGCCCGACACAGCTGAATTATCTCAGGACTTTGTTGAGCATCAGAGGTGACACGACACTCGAGGGAGACATTCCCACTCCATCTCAATCGCTTTATCACACCTTCACTATCCCCCCAGAACCCAAAGTTACCCAAACTATACCTTTTGAAGGAATTATTATGTTAACATTAACAGTAATTAATTTAAGTATGTAGATTTAATTTTAGACATTAACCTCTCTTTCAAACATCATTTTGATCTTACTCTGAACAGAATTAGTTCAACTGTATTTAAAATCAATTCTATCAAAAGATTAATTAGTATGGATATTTTTAACATTTTGGTTAAACGTTATATTACCGTAATGACCAAAGCCAAAGAACAAAAAAGTTTAATACTAACAGCTGACTCATGCAGTTTACTAGAGTAAAAATGAATATATTAACTTTTTGTTCTTTCGCTTTGGTCATTACGGTATCTCCTCATATGATTATGCTATCGACATCTGGACAACTCAATCACACTTACAACTACAAAAGTTGCAGGGTAAAATCAATCGACTATTCTTTTCATTCTTAATGCCATCTGTATCAAATAAATTAAATACACTGGCCAGATGCAGGGGTAAACGTTTTGTATACAATCAGTTCAAACTTATCTCTCCAATGATGAAGCTCTTAGCAAAATGGATATTCTTACTATTCAAGAGAGAGCTACCTCGACTAGAATAAAGAATGTCATATCCTTTCAATACTCTGCTTGCCAAGGAATTAAAGATTTCCACACTTTCTCAGCTAACTCAAGATCATCTAGGTCTTTACCACTTCTAAAACTATTGGATTAAAACAATGAAACTTTAAAAAAATCTGTTAAATTTAAGACTGCATTAGAGTGGAATCTACTACCTAAAGCCTGGATATTGGATGATCTATCTCTAGATGACTTTAAAAAGAAAGTTTTTGACTACCTGGTTAATTCTAGAAAATCTTCCAATATTAAACTATAATTTTACAATCTAGTTGAACTTTAAACTTCATTTTTTATTTTTTATTTAAATATTTGATCTTTTTTCTTTATATTATTTATATATTAACAATTTTTTTCAACGCCTGAGAGATCATCAGCGAAGTTTACTCTGTCTTTTAATAATAATTGATTGTTGAAGGTGACGAGGCAATGAAATAAATCGAATTTAAATAAGAATAAGTAACAATTTTTACTAAAACACTCCACTTCTAGCGCTCTTTCATTTACGCTTGTAATTACAAACAATTTCAATTGTGGACGAAGTCATCACACAGAGAAATTTCATCGAAAATTATACCTGACTCATCCACTTCCTGGACATTGGACCACTTTCAGTTAGCCAAGTATGAATAAATAATCCGAGAAATTCATTTTATCAGTAAACAGAGTCCTTCTTAATGACTCATCCCTGCAGTTACCGTAACAACAATCAAAACTTATCTTAAAAGCTAAGTTCTATTTACTTAATTAGTATATGTTGGGTTATATACGACCACACTTTTTTTCCGGAATCAATTAGCATAAAGATACTGTCACCTTACTACTTTCTATCTAGGACTTCCGGACTCTGCGTCTTTAACTGGGAACATTTCTAAACGGTTTTTCCAGAAATCCTTCTTTCACATTACTAAGTTCGTATAAAAACAAAATGCTTCAACCTCTTAAAACGATCCCACAAAATGTCTACCATTTTACCACCACAATTCCCTTCTCTCATCAATCCAACTAGGACTTCTAAAAGAATTTTTTCCCGCAATCAAAGAAAAACCGCAAAACTGGGAGAATTGAACAGAAAGGATTAAACAATTTCACCCCCTCACCAAATCTCCTACCTACTAACTACAACCCCCAAGTTCAAGCCGATACCAATGATACTCTTAACTCCCCAGTCAAACATATATCCTCCCCCAAACCCTCTCAAGCATCTTTGAACAGCAGAAAATCCATACGAACACTAGGATTTTTTGGCTAAACTCTAACCTCGAAACTGACCCCGATTAATCAATTTCCAAGAAGACACTATTGGAACGATTCGATATTTATAGAATTTCTTTGAATCTCAAAGCTATTACTCTTGTCACTCACAAACTGGATCAAGATTTGTTTTCCGCAAGTACTTTCGAAACGAGGTCCGAGCAGATCAAAAGGTCCCCTTCTCAATGGAATTAAATGGAAAGACTCAGACACAGAATTTAACTCAAATCTCGGAACCAAAATGGCTTTTCTTAGAAAGGGCTCCCAACCCTTCGGAGAGTCCCAGGAGGAGCTCGTATCGCTCTAAAATCTGCTCTAACTGCATTAACTCTGTAAATACTCTCAACCCCAATGCATCCTGGACAGAAATACTTTTTTTTTGATTTCGTTACCCTACAAGTCCAACGCCTAGACACTAAAACGACCAACCTAACCACATGGGTCAAATCCAACATTGAAAATTGGAACCTCAACAAGACCAAAACTTTACCTCAAAAAATGTTGGAGAACAAATTCGCACCTTCTAAAATTTGGAAAAAAGTCGAGGCAAAACTCGGCGATGGCGACATTTCCGGAGCCATTCGCCTCATCACCTCAGATGACACTATTGCTCCAGACAACCAAGATACACTAACAACCTTATTTCGCAAACATCCACCCATCCTACTCCTTCTAATTTCCCTGATAATCCCGAACCTCTAAATTTTAACTGGAACATCGAAGACACAGAAATCATGAAAGCCATATCTTTTTTCAAACCAGGATCAGCTGCTGGTCTAGACGGTTTACGCCCTCAGATTTTAAAGGACCTCATCTTTCTATCAACACCAGACTCAAAAGATTTTCTTGATTCAATCAAAAAACTTACAAGTCTCATGATCTACGGGAAAGTCCCCGAAAACATTTGCCCAATTCTTTTTGGAGGCTCCCTTACTGCCCTCTCGAAGAAATGTGGAGGCATTCGACCCATCGTCACTGCAAATACATGGCGGAGACTGACGGCGAAAATTATCACCAAACATATCTCCGAACCCTTATCAAACGACTTCCTTCCCAATCAACTTGGTGTTGGCATCCGAAGAGGAGCAGAAGCAGGAGCCCATGCCGCAAGAACTTATTTCACCAACGACCATATCTCCGTAAAAACCTTCGTCAAAATAGACTTCAAAAACGCATTTAACGAAATCAGAAGAGATGTTCTCCCAGAGAGAGTGAAGTCCAGCATACCTGATATTTATAACTTCGTATACCAATGTTATCGACTTCCTAGCAAGATTTTTTACGGAGAAACTCCTTTACTGTCCGATCGAGGAGTTCAGCAAGGAGACCCCCTTGGCCCCGCACTTTTTTGCCTTATGGTCGAACCCATCGTTAATCAAATCTTCTCTGAATTAAACATTTGGTATTTGGACGACTGCACTATCGCTGACACGCCTCAATAGTCCTTAAAAATTTGAAAGAAATCTTTAAATTAGCAAACGAAATAGGACTTTCTCCAAATTACTCAAAATGCGAAGTAGCCATTTTAGTAACCCGCGATCCTGCCAAACTTAAAAACATTTTGACAAATCTCGACATCATTGTCCTCAGTATTCAATCCATCAACGAATCTAATGCTACCCTACTCGGAACTCTAATTTCTAACGAAGTGAAATAATCGGAGAACGTCTCATGAGAATCTCAAGACACTCCGCCTTCTTCCTCCTCCAAAAGTTTTTTGCCATTCCTAGACTCATTTTTTTCTTTCGAAGTTCTCCAGCATGGAAAGAAGTCGAGAGTTTGAATTCTTACGATTTTACGCTGAAATCAATTCTAGAAAACATAATCAATTCTAACTTATCTGATCCAGCCTGGACTCAATCTCACTTCCCACAAGAAAAAGAGGACTAAGGATTAAGCATGCTGCTGAAATGGCGATACCGTGTTTCCTCGCGTCATTTAACAGCGTTGAACCCTTAGTTTCCGCCTTGTTACCCATAAATTTTAAATCGACCCCTCAGTGGAAAAAGCAACGGAAATGTGGATTCTCAGAAACAACGAAAACCTTCCAGAATCCCCTTTACAAAAATTTTAGAAAGCCTGGGAAGACCCACAAATAAACAGAAATCTCCAATACATCTTAGCGAACTGTTCCTCCAACGAAGATCTTGCCAGAATCTTTTCTTCAACCAACCAAGAGGCAGAATCATGCCTTGAAGCCATTCCTTCCCCACAACTTGGAACCCTCCTTTCAGATGAAGTCTTTACAGTCTCTTGCGCATTACGCCTCGGTATCTTAATTTGCTTTTCTCACTTTTGTTTCTGTGGTCTAGAGGTTGATGAAACTGGACGTCATGGTCTTTCCTGTAAAAAAGCGCTCGGAAAATTTTCAAGACACGACGGAATTAACGATATCCTACTTAGGTCCCTACGATCATCTGGATTTCCTTGCATCAGAGAGCGCCCTGGACTATCCAGACAAGATGGCAAACACCATGATGGCATGATACTTGTTCCATGGTCAAGAGGGAAATCTTTGGTCTGGGATTTCACCTGCGTAGACACTTTTGCCAAATCTTACATTTCCTCCACCAAGCATGATCCAGGAGCTGCAGCCATCATAGCAGAAACAAAGAAGATTAAAAAATACAGTTTTATCCCTAACAACAAATTTTGTTTCGTTCCAGTAGCTGTTGAGTATAGCGGTGTTTGGGGACCCAAAGGATTAAGCCTAATTAAGAAAATTGGGAATTATTTAAAAATCGCTTCCGGAGAACCAAAATCAACCTCCTATCTAATTCAACGAATCAGTCTGGCCATTCAGAGAGGGAACGCTTCTTACATTCTAGGCACATTCCCTAAAGGAAAACAGGTGGAAAAAAAATTTTTTTATAGTTCCAAATTAGTCTGCTTTCGGAAATTAAAAAAAAATTGTTTATTCAATTTCAAGCTTAAAGAGGTTATTGGAGATCCGAATATGTATTTTTGCAAATATACACTACGTTCATTTTCTGTAGATGCACCAATATTAATTATAAGGAATGATAGGTCCGGTCCCAAAGTTACTTTTACCACACTAGGTCGAATACTCTTGAGTAGAACACTTGTCCCAAACTTTCAGGGAATACTTATAATTGGGTACCGAAATATCGATGAAAAAGTAAAGTGAAAGTACAGTGGAGAATATGTTAACAGTCCAGCCATAGATAATGTTTTATAGGAAAAAGATTATTGGTTCATGTTCTTTTGCTGGAGAAAGTAGCTGTCTAGAAATTTTGGTCAAATCGTCTACTAAACTCTTTTTTTCAGGGAAAGTCTTGACATTTTAGATAAAACACTCAAAAGCAGGTTAGGAAATAGGTAAGATCAAGTCTCTAGAACCACCAGAACAAAAGTTATGACTTTTTGAAAATAAAAATTTTGTATGCTCTTTTGAAACGTCAACCTCTTATTACATCGTCTCCAAAGATTATCCAAAAATTTCAATTAAAAAAAATAATACCTTCTGTTATATTTATTGCAGAGGCTTTTGAATGCTAACTGAAACTGTCAAAACTTTCCTTATAAAATTTTAGTTTAGGAGACGATTTCACCCAAATTATATTAACCTGCTTTCTCCAGCAATGGGCATGGGCCAAAAGTTTCTATCCTTTGAACCATAATCTATGGTTGGGCTGCATTGAGGCTGAAAAAACTTCAGGAAATTTACAGCTAAAAATTTAACCTTTTCTAATTTTATTTTAAATAGGAAATATAAAGACAATGAGGGAAGAAATATCCTATGGTTAAGTTAAAACTGATTGAAGAGAAAGTAGTGAACCGTGTCTTATGAATAAAAGAGAGTAAAAAGAGTGTGAAGAAAAATTTCATTTTTGAATAGCGTGAAAGTTTTGGACTGAAACAGAAGAGATGTGAAACGGTATGAATAATTTGATTCGGCTGAAGAGAAAGTGGAATATAACGGAGAATTTGAATAATTCAGGATGACGTACCCTTAACTTTTTTTTCTCATAAGGAAGGATGTCCTCAAACTTTCTCCGAGTGAAAGAACCTGAGAGAATCCACCAATAGGAAAGAATAAAAAACCATAGTCATTAAATCCGTTTCGTCGAAAAGAGAATGGCAATAAAAGTCTCTTCTCATACTCGAATTTTGATTTCATTTAGAAAGAAAAAGTGAAATGAAGCGAAATCGAGAGAAACCTTGTCTTCGTATAATTGGAAAGTAAACTTTCATTCAGAACGGAAGAAGTGAAAGCCGTGCAGGCTTTTTTTTCTCTGTAGAAACGACGATGAAGATGATTTTGATCCAATTTATGAGTGAGATCGATTCAAGATACGAAAATCCAAGAGAGGTTTACGACGAAAATTCTTAAGCCGAAAGTAGTATCGGAAAACACTGATAGTAAGCTTCAGTTTAATCAGAATCATTACCCTACAACCTAATTATATGAAATGCTCAGCTTGTTTCTAATAATTACAACACTGCAGAAGTCACAAGAGTGTTCTCATTGGCTCTGGTAGCCGGAAATGGAAGACGAAAGCAGATAATGCAATTTTTGGGATGTTTTGAAGAGCTAAGTTAGGTATTTTTCAGAAAATACTACAACGAGGCAGCCAGGGGGAACTCATCGGATGTTAACTAAGCCAATTCAAAGAACAAAAAAACCACCAGAGTTCAAAGTCAGTTCCATGTCAAATGATGAAAAATTTTGAAAAAGAAATTTTTCTATATTTCACTTTCCATCCTTCGGCTTTGATTCATAGCTAGAGAATTTTTTGCTGAAGAGAGTGAATAGAAAGGAAAGGAAGTATAAATTTTTTGGTAGTACATACAAGAGAAAAAAGTCTGGAATCAAATTGGCTCATGGTTTCTAGTTATTTGGTTGTGAATGTCGTATTCCTTGGTATGGGGTGATGAGTTGTCAGCAGTCGCACTGGAGAAAGCCCTACGAGAAAGTGGTGAGAGAGGCAAGGAGACAAGGGATATGTCTCTCCAACAAAAAGCAAGGATCCCTACGCTCCCTCTGGGAAAACTACTTCCCTACCAACAACAACACCTGAATTACAAAGACGGTGATCTTCAGACTTTCACTAAACGGATTTCCGATGCATCTCTTGCTTTTTATTGGCTCTCACTCTCTCCCTCTCTTGCTCCAGGGTTTGTCCGACAATTCTGTCACAAATTATCCGATTTGGATTTGCTTCGCAGCTTTTGCTCAAATCATTTAGAATTCTCGGTTCCTACGGGCTGGTAAGATTAATTTGCAACAAAGTAGCTAGGAGTAATAAGTTAGTAAGATGTTGGTTTGTTTGTGTCTGAAGTTAGATGTGTATGTTCTGAATTTTAATCTCCAACATTTTTTTTTACTTTGAGAAAGTCTTGTATGGAGAGCACAAAGGTTGAGTTCGCTTCTGTAAAAAATTGGTTTCAAAGTAAGGAGTGCTAGTAACGGTGAATAAAGAAGCAATGAAGAAACAGGAGAGAACAACAAAACAGCTTACAGAAACAATGTGAAACATAACAGACATTCAAAACACAGAATCCAGACATAGACAAGTAGAAATACAGACAGTATGGAAAGAGCCTGAAACAGCAAAGTAAAGAAACAAACAGAAACACATAAAAAAAGTAATACTGAACACAGAAACAGAATAGACATAAAATGAAAGACAGACTTCGGATCTATATTGCCCCTACCAAGTGCATAGATCCGAAGATATGATTCGAGTTTTCTATATTATAGAAGTTTGTCCAAACCATTGCTTCGTAATATAGACACTACATAGTTAGAGAAGAGTTTGAATTAGGAGTTATAGAGTACATTAAAAATACAGTTAAGTGCAAGATCTTAGGCGCATGACTTCTTGTTTAAATAATTCTTGAATCAAACTATGGGATACCTGAGTATACTAACAGCGATGATACTTGAAGTGTCTCGCAAATGTGCTGAAAGTTTCAAATTTTAATTCTTAAAGTGGGCGGAATTGGAGCAAAAAATTTAAATTTGGGCTGGAGAAAGCGGGTGCAAATCTTTAGGCGCACGACAGATTTATTGCTTTGCTGCAGAATAAACTGGTAGACTCCGATAGGAAAAGGTGCCTAACACTTACCTGAGCATCCCTTAGCAATAATTGTTTAGAAAATTTCCACCATATTGTGAAAGTGGCAATTTCTGGGATAACTTTCTCCAATTCAACTTTCACCAAGGTTTTGAGTTCCTTAATATTTTCATTTTGTTTTCTACCAATATATTCTGCACGAGATATAGTTCGCGCAAGATTTCCAATTGGATTTAAGCCAAAAATGTAAAATGGCAAAGTCATAGTAATTATATTTCGTTGGTAAATCTCTGTAACACTTAATTCAGAGTACATTATCTACCACGAAAATGTCTTGACCTTAAGCATACTTGAGCAAATAGAAGACCAAATGTATGCAAAAATGTTCCTGGTACACGATAGGGTTCTACCGAGGACTGGGGAAAGCTCACTGACTCTCTACATGGCAAGTGAAAGTGCACCTAAATACTTGGGAGGCCCCGCAAAAATGTCTCGATAAATTTTTTCCCTACCTCCATAAGTAGTGTGAATGAGCTAAAAATTCATCAATATCATTTAGTTTTATTCCTTGCGCAAACTTAAAATGGTTTGCATTGCATCTGCAACACTTACAAAGCTAAAAACACAATATCCAAGACACATTCGAATGGTGTATTCGTTATGATTTTGTCCACTTTTAGTTGGTCTGTAAAGAGCCCGTCAGCTTTCCACAGTCCTCGGTAGAATCTTATTGTGTACCAGGAACATTTTTGCATACATTTGGTCTTGTATTTAGTCAAGTATGCACAAAGGCAAACCATTTCCATGAAAGATAATGGAGGTTGCTAGTGTTGCCCCGATGCAGGCAAAAACCCGCATCGGCCGATGCTCCGATTCAGTGTCATTTCGGATCGGCGATGCAGATGCATCGGTCGATGCATCGGCCGATGCAGCCGATTCTGACGCAAGAGTTGACACCGAACTGTTTTGTCACAACAAGCAATGTTTTGTCGACTAATTAACGTCCTGCTCACAAAACATCGTGAATTTCGGTTTCATTTGTAATCTAAGTCAGGCTGATCTTGAAAAAATTGGTAAAAATGAGCCAATCGGATGACGAAATTGTAGTGATCCCAAATACACACGAAACCCAACTAGAGCCAGGTCCAAGGGGTAAGTATATATAAGTTAAATTTTCTTATAAAAAATATTCTAATTGTGTTTTGTTTTCACGTTGTACTTGCTCAACTATTTAAATTATTTCGTAGCACATATCCCAAAAAGAAAGAGTCCGATTTGGGATCATTTCACTCAAGTATACATTTCAGAATGAATCGGCCGACGCATCGGCCGATGCAGCCGATTCGACTGTCCCTTGCATCGGCGTTGCCGATTCAAAGCCGATTCATCGGCTTGCCGATGCATCGCGGCAACACTATATGTTGCCTTAAATACCACAGAGGTTTACCAACGAAATATATTTAAAACGACTAAGCTACTATACGTTTTAGGCATAAATCCAATTAGAAATCTTGCGGGAACTATATCTCGTGCAGCTTATGTTGGTAGCAAACAATATGAAGATATTAAAGAGCTTAAAACCTTGTTGAAAGTTGAATTGGAGAAAGTTATCTCACAAATTGCCACTTTCACAATTTGGTGGAAATTTTCTAAACGATTATTGCTAAGGGATGCTCAGGTGAGTGTTAGGCACCTTTTCCCCTCGGAGTCTACCATTTTATTCTGCTGCAAAGCAATAAATCTGTCGTGCGCCTAAAGATTTGCACCCGCTTTCTCCAGTCCAAATATAATTTTTTTGCTCTAATTCCGCCCACTTTGAGAATTAAAATTTGAAACTTTCACCACATTTGCGAGACACTTCAAGCATCATTGCTGTTAGTATATTCAGATATGGCACACTTTGATTCAAGAATTATTTGAAGAAGAAGTCATGCGCCTAAGATCTTGCACTCAACTGTAGCACTAGTTTACAACAAGGGAACCCAAAATTTTATCTCAAAATAGCACAATAACTCAAAGTGTCTCCCTTCTTTCGTCTGTAGTTTAGGTATGCTGACAAAGCGTGATACTTTGAGACTATACAAGTGTTTTTACTTTATATCAAAAATATTGATGCTTTTACAACGAATTCTATAATTCTCTTTCAGGTATTTAAATTGTAAACTACTGGACAATACATTGTAATAATAACTCTAAATTCGACAACGGCTTAAGCACTTATGTCCGAAATGATTAGTGTCAATTATGTCAAATTAGCAGTCGATTGAGTCCACGCAGTCGGACAAACGGATATACGAATTACATAAATCACTCCAGCCTCATTGTTCATGGGTTCTAATGAAGAGAATTTTTGTTGATTTATTCCTTTCGAAAATCATCCAAGCGGATCCATCTGAATTCCATTCCTTTAGAGATAAAGTAAAAGGCTTTTGACTCAGCGCAATTTCCGTATGATTGCTCTTGTTGTTCCATTTACGAAAAGCTTGTAAAGGGCCGAGAAATTAAAGTTATAATGGGAATTGAGATCATTTACATTCCAATTTTCTCTTTATGTAAGATAGTATAGAAAGTGTAAATTTGAAAGAGAAAGTCCGTCAACTTTCTCAATGGAAACATAACCAATTCTTGAATTCTTCCCCCTTGAGAAATCCCTCTGACAAGGGAATTCTTCTCTCATCATCTCAGACTCACTCCATATCAACTCCTCTTTTCACTACAATTCACTTTCTACTCACTTTTCCAATTCCACACTCATTTTTATAACAATTTACATAGCTTCACTACTTATTCTTATCAACACTGGTCTCAAAACAGGTTCGTCAACATTTGTAAACACAAATACTACAATTTGAATAAATGAAAACAATGATAATCAACGATTTTCTTGTAAAAATCATATAATCATGAAGTCGAAGCAGAAGATGAGAAATTACCTATAGTATTTTGGTTCCTGGGGGTTGTTATTTTGGATAGGCTCAGCAGAAGTATGTCAGACTAACCTTAAACGGGATTTAAATCTATGGTAGACGATTTATAATCTATGGTACATACCATGCATTTAAATCTATTGTTGGCGATTTATAATCTATGGTGATGACGTCGTACCATAGATTATAATCCCAAACCATGCATTATAATATATGGTATCTCTGCGCAATTGCGCTAGTGACCCAGTGACCCCTGACCTCCGGAAAATATTTTAAATGAAACTTTGAGCATTTATCTTCAATTTGGCAAGTCCGTCTGCTTCATAAATATCTACATAAAAAGTTAAATTCAAAAATTTCTGAGACTGATTCTCCTAATTCAGTACTTTGTATTTCTTCACCTTAATTTTTACTTTTTTATATTAACACTGTATTGATTAATTTAATAACTAATTTATTATACCGCAGCAATGTATATTACAAAAAAATTGTTTTCATTGTTTCTACCGATTTTCCCTATATATGTTCCCATCCATTGAACACTTGTCGAGAAGTGTTCAAAAAATCTACCGTCATCTCCACAGAAATACTATGATTTATTATGTGATGTTACTATTTGTAAATGAGTAAATAGAATTCGTCATTGGAATAAGAATATTGATTATGCCTTTAAGATTCCTCATTTCATCTTTATCAACAATTGCTATTAAATAGCTAGTACGATTGATTCGTATTAGCTACAACACATCACACATATGATGTATTCATAAATAAGTTAACACACTCATTGAAAAAACTTTATCAAGTAAACCAGTCAATTTTTTCGTGGCACAAATTGCTACTAAGTCAATAATTCTCTAAATAATTTCATCACTACTAGCAATAAATGAGATTGGATTCCATATTTTTATGTACACCGATATATACGCGATTATTAAACTGTTGCTCCGTGCTCTAATACATTGTTTCTTATGGAGAAAAGAGAATTTATTTTTAAACTCGAATATCTAGAGAACGGAAGGGTTTATTTCAATTCTGCGNTACATTGTTTCTTATGGAGAAAAGAGAATTTATTTTTAAACTCGAATATCTAGAGAACGGAAGGGTTTATTTCAATTCTGCGAAGGCCAAAATGAAGATAAATGCTCAAAGTTTCATTTAAAACATTTTCCGGAGGTCAGGGGTCACTGGGTCACTAGCGCAATTGCGCAGAGATACCATATATTATAATACATGGTTTGGGATTATAATCTATGGTACGACATCATCACCATAGATTATAAATAGCCAACAATGGATTTTAAATCCATGGTACGTACCATAGATTATAAATCGTCTACCATAGATTTAAATCCCGTTTAAGGCTAGTCTGTATGTCCTCGAAGGCTTAAGTACTCTCATCTTACTCTTTTCTGTGTGGTCCAAGGGTCATATTTCTCTTGTCAAAATCCTGAATGACCCTGCTTGTAAAAGTAAAAGTTGATAAGAAGAAAGTTTCAGAAAAAGAGGCCTATTTCCATTAGAAATTGGTAAAAATCAATAGGAATGAGGTAAAATATTGGGTTCATCCTGCGTCTAAGTCCCACTACAAAACCTTGAGTGGACTTCCATAACTTTCTCCTACTTTCTCCCATAACTCTTCCAAGAGAATTGAGAATGACATGGGCAGTTTGTCGGCCCTTTTCCCCTGGATAAGACTACTTTATGTCCTGGAGAGTTAAATAAGAGCCCATTACCCTTCCCCAACCATAAAGGTTACCTCAACAAAACATCTAACAAACAAGAAACAACTTTCCCATCTTCAGCAGAAAAAGAAAATTTCTACTAGAAATTTTCTTCTCCCTTTAATTTAGTACTTGACAATGTATATTTGAAGATTTCAAGTTTAATTTAAAATGTTGATTTTCTATTTAGTATTCAACTGCCTCTACTCATTTGAAATTTTACGGAATCAGAAATGTCTTTACCTTATCGAAGCGGCTTCTTGAACTCCTTATCTTTCTTCATTGAAACCATCAAAGCCTTTGTTAACTTTCTCAAACTTTGTTGAATGAACGTTGATTGCGTTTCTCACAAAGTTTGAAGTAAGGAAAATATCACTTGGAATGATTTATTTTGATTTGTTTGTAAAGAGAATAGTGAAAGTAAGAGAAAAAATGAAGAGAGAAGAACCGGATTGGCTGGAAATTCCGACTACACTGAAATAGTGAAGAGAGAGCGTATAGTGTGTTTATGCGGGAAGGTATTGATTTTGAAGGGTGAAAGGCTCGCAGTTTTCATGAGCTTCAGAGTCATGCGCAGATGTCTGAGACATAACGATCTATACTATGTACTATGTAATTTGGTTAGGTGCTGAACATAGGGAGAACGCATTATCTCACTCTGATGTCCACGGCCGGTATCGGAGGCTTACTTTCACTTTTTTGAAGACAACAAGCTAGACCCTGTATGGATGGACCAGTTCACTCTTCAGGATCCCTCTCTCAGTGTGATTTTTTGTTAAACTTTTATTCTTCTATAGCTTTTATTTGTCATAATTTGGAGTAGTTGGAGGGTAGTGTTATAGTACAGTAAACCTCAGATAAGCCGACATCGGTTACCACGGACCCTCGGTTACCACGAACCACTTGGTCCGGTTCGCGCCCTGAGATAGGGAATTTGTGTATAAATGGAACGGCTAAGCCGAACTCGGTTAAGCTGAACCCTCGGCTACCACGAACGCCTTTCCATGGTCCCAGTCCATAAGTCACATGCTTTTTTACCTTGGTTAACACGAACACCAATTAATTGATCAATTTTTAAAGAATCTTCACTTTTTTTCTTACAAAATTTAACGAATAACTTCTTTTGAATGACTTTTCAAACATTGAAATTCGACAGAAAATGAACCAATGGTATATTTTTAGTCATTTTTAGTCTCCACAACAACTTACTATTATAAAGCAATGGTAAATTAAAACTACCTCGGCTAAGACGAACAAATTATTCCCCAAGTAGTTAAGCCGAACCTCGGTTACCACGAACCATATTTTCCGGCTTATCCGAGGTTTACTTATATCGTATTTTCTGTCTCCATAGGCACGCTAAGTATTCATCGAGACTTGTCCTGCTTATAGGGAGGGCATATCTATCGTCTGCTTTTAAAGTCATTAAGTTTAAGGCTACATACACATAGAGACGCGAAAGCGAATTTTACATACGCGATGACAATTTTCTGAATCGAGGTTATAAAGACGAATGTGCAATCGTACTCAATCGCGCTTAATTCCACATAGCATCAGCTACGATTGCGATTGAAATATTCGATTGGAAGAAATGAGCAGAGAAAGGAGGAAGAGGGGTCGGCAGGTTCTCTGTTGAGCGAGGTGGAAACACACATAGGGGTCATACTCCGTTCCTCGATTTGATTTTTTTTCTCAACTCACCATCTCTCATCAATACAAAATCGCGCATCGTCACAAAAAATATCTGTTTCGAACAGATATGAGCGAATCGTTCCTAGGGACGATAAAATATCTAAAAACTCACATCGCGATTGAAAAAACACTCGTCGCGAATCTATGTGAAAGCTTTTGCGTCAATCGCGAATACTAAAACGTCATCGCGTATTTAAAATCCGCTGTCGCGTCTCTATGTGCATGTAGCCTACGTCTCTTTCAACTTTTTCTTCTTTGCTGCCGTCTATTTATGTTCACACCAGAGGTGCGAATGGGCTGGGTTAACCCATGATGGGCCTAGCCCAGCCCAGCCCACTGGGTTGAACTTGTGGGCTGGGCTGGGCTGGGTTTGTGAGTATTAATTTCTTATGGGCCGGGCTGAAATTTGAAATTTTCAATCTCACGCAGCTGAAAGTTTCACCTTAAAAGTGACACTCTCAAGGTGACTCAGCAGAGAATTTCGAAAAATATTTAAAGCAATAAGAAAGTGTCGACGGCTTTTGTGGGCTGGGCTGGGCTGAGCTGAGCTGGGTTTTGGAAATTTATTTTTGGTGGGCTGGGCCGAAAGCCCAGTAGGTCAGTGGGCTTAAATAATAGATTTCTTAACGGGCTGGGCTAGGCTGGGCTTTCGAAAAGTCAGCCCACTCGCACCCCTAGCTCACACACAAGAACCACCAAGTGAGACATATATGGGCAAATTTGTTCGTGTCAGTTTTTAAAACTAAACCACATGGTGAATCAAAATAGCTGATTTCGCTTATTTGTACATTATCCCCTTCGCGGATAAGGGTCAATCATGTCAATCGATCAGATATAGCGTAGATTAAGGGTAAAACATCTATTGTTGGGAATCAAGTCAATTAGTGCGAAAAATTAGGGAAAAAATAGGATTTTTTTTATTAGGCTACAAGTAGCACTCTTGCGGCTAATCAAAGCAATTATTCTAAAGTCACCAATTTTATTTCTATTAAGTTTCGACACTGCTCAGCAGCTAGAAAATTGATTGGAATAGGAATTCTCGGCTTCAATGAGTTTCGCGAACTCCAGAAACGCTGAACTTATAAGATACACGTTGTGCTTAGCCACCTCCAAATGTTAGTCCACATTGCGTTATCCAATCTGGTTATGCATGTATGTTAAGTGAAATAATTCCACTATAAATCTTCAAAAATTTTGTAAAAGTAGACCTAAGCGTTAACAAATGGATGTCAGATCCGTAATTTAGACAGGATGGTTGATTGGCTAACTTATGGCTTACTCATATCCAGACCCATACCATTGGGTAAGTGATATTAAAAAAAAATTTCTTGGCACAAATTCACAAAATTTTTGCAAAGTTTGACCAGATCGCTAAAAATAGATGCCATATCAATCTATGGTAAATTTCCGATCGATTGACAAATTACCTACACGAATTCGTGAGATGGGTATTTTAGCAATAAGTCAAATCTGTTTTACCTAGGTCACTCTGTTTCAGATGTTTCACTTGGTGGTTTTTGTCAGTGAGAGTAAATAAACGGCAGCAAAGACGAAAAAGTTGAAGAGAAAAGTGCATCATGAGTTAAAAAGCAGATGATGTATTCAAGACATACGATATACATACAGTGTATCAAAATTTCAAAAATTAAATTCCACGAAGTTGTGGTGCTATTTATAGTTACTGTAGAACCAAATATAAAAAAACCCTGAACACCTTCACCAACTCGTTTCCACCAAAATTTCAATACCGGCAATCAGCACTGAATTGAAGCCTTGCAAAGTTTTTCAATTAAGTCAATTTATTTACAACAATTTAGTGCTAATCTTAAGTCAATTTATTTACAACAACAATTTAATGTTCATCTACTTATGATCCCCTCCGCTTACAATTTCAAATTGAATTTACATCACATAAATTCATAGGGTAGGCTGAAATTGATTTTTGATTATAAGAATCTGCTTTAATAAGTGAAACTAGTTTTTAACATATGTTTTTAACTAGGGATGTAACGAATATTCGTCCGAACGAATATTCGGCCTATTTTTCCGACGAATACAGATATTCGTATTCGGGGTCTCATGACGAAGCTTCGGACGCATATTCGGCCGAATATCTCAAACATGAAATGAGCGAGTTTGAACATGAATCCAAGTGAACAGAAACGTCACAGTGACAACAGCAATTCAGAATGGAAGAAACCAGTGTCAAGATACCCCATTCTGATATCCCAGCACCGTCCACCAAAATCCAACTCCTCGGAACCAGTAGAAAAATATACAGTACAGTTTGCTTGTAGATAAGGTAGTCAGTTTTTTAAGATTTTTTTTTTGTTTTTCGTTTTTTTTGTTACGTTTGTTTTTTGTTCTTGGTTTATTTTTTAGGTTTTCTTAGGATTGAAGATATGTCAGATTTTAAGATTTGTTTTTAATTTTTTAGGGTTATTTTAGGGTTTCTTTAGGTTTTCTTAGGTCAAAAAAATATCATTCATATCATTAGAGTACCAAAATTCTGTGGTTTGTAATTCCTCTCCCGGTAATTCGATATTTGCATAGCGGTAAAAATTCAGAAAAATATGTTTATGGTTAGTGGCAGCTATGTACTAATGTATTCATATCATTAAAACTCCAAATCTTTAGGTTTGTGAATTACGCTCCCGGTAAATCGATATTGTTATAGCGGTAATAAATTCAAAGAAATATGTTAATGCTTGATGGCAGCTATGTAGCAATGAATTTACATCATTAGAATACCAAATATTTGAGGTTTGTATACCCGCTCCCGGTAATTCGATATTGGTATAGCGGTAATACTTTCAAAGAGATATGTTAATGATGCTTGATGGATGCTATGTACCAATGCATTTATATTATTAAAATAGCAAGTTTTTGAAATCTAACAATTCCGCTCCGGTAATTCGATATTTGTATAGCGGTAATAATTTCAAAAAAACATATTTATGATGCTTGATGGATGTTATGTACCAATGCATTCATGTTATTGTAATAGCAAGTTTTGAAATCTTGCAATTCCGCTTCCGGTAATTCGATATTCGTGTAGCGGTATTCATTTTTGTAATCACCATGGTGCTAAAGAAAATCATCTACAATTTAATTAATTACTACAAAGGAGTCAAGGTGATCAAATTACTCCAGGTCTACAAAAACTTTGAGAGTCAGTCTATGCGAGTCAATCATGAGAGTCAGAGTCATGAGAGTCAAAGTCATGATAGTCAGAGTCATGGAGCTCAAAGAACACTAGCTCAAAGTAAAGCGAAATTTTTTTTGTATTTTTTTTTACTTTATTCATTTCTCGTAAGTGAGGTACCTCCGGAGGTCTAGCCAAGTATCCGTAGCACGTACTAAGTGTGAGTTCACATTCATTTACATTTTGAATTGTGGAGAAGAGTGGAGTAGTGGAGGGGTGGGATTCAACTTTTGTTCGGCATCTTTATAAATAAAATGCCCATGCCCGAAACAGAAAAAAAGAAAAGTCCACAAGGAATTGTCCTAAGGCTAATGTATACTCCAGAATTTCATCTACATTCAATCTGCATTTACTTCTCATCTTCATCTTGCTAGTTATTTTTGCAATATATACTCGCTTTTCATTCAACTCTCATTTCATCCTACCTTCAATAAAGGGAGGAGCGAGGTGAGCTTTCGTCTAGAGCAAAAGTTGGATTCAATCCAACTTTTGCTCTAGATGAAGATGAAAGTACAATGTTAAGAGATGGTCTCACTCTCCCCAAACCAATAAAATACGACTAACACCCAAATTCATTTCAGCTTAGCTCCACCCATTACCTTTGTTTTTTTTTTATTTTCAAATTGGAGTATACATTAACTTCAAAGTGAAAATTAAGATGAAAATGGAAGTGAGATGGAGATTGAATGAAGATGACAAGCAGAGTATTGGAGTATACATTAACCTTTACTTTGCTTTAAAGAAAGTTCTTACAAAGAAAATCTGCGGTATTCATCGAAACGTAATTCTGACGCATGAATGCAAATCCTGGGGCTGAGACCTTTTGATAGATACCCCACTTACACAGTATGAGATATTCGGCCGAATATTCGTTATTCGTTTGTAGAACGAAGCTAAGCTTCGTTATTCGTTTTTGGGCCGAATACCGGTATTCGTTACATTCCTATTTTTAACATATGTTTTATATGTTTAAAAAATTTTTTTACACAAGACTTACAAAGCTTATTCTAGGCTTTGTAGAGAAAATGGGGTCACTAGGGAATTATTGGATATTTTGGGAGGTTAGGGTAGGGGTCGGAGAAGTGACGGGGTATGGAAAAGGAATTGTCTAGTTATGGGATAAAGTCAAGGATATCAGTTCAAATAGGCTGAAAGTCGGTGGGGAAAGTCGGTAAGAGGTCAGGGGATCATTAACTTGAATAGTTGAGGGTCACTAGACCCTTAACTTTAGTTAAAACTGGCGAAAATCAAACACAAAACAAAAGTATCAAAAATAACAAAGGACGGGAGAGATGAGAGCCGGTATGAGACTGACTTCCCGTTTCTCTTTTCCCAAGATGGATGGCTCGTCGGTTTGAGAGAAATACTCCCACTTGCCGACGAGTCCATCCAACTGGGAGGGATGCGGAAAGACTAAAGAGCAGGAAGGATGGAGTTTTGAAGAAAGTGGGAGAATACACATTTCCATCCAACAATTGCTCGGGGTGGGGGAAGCGGCGACGTCGACGTTTCGTTTTTTGCAAATGTTTGCGTAGTTAATTATGCGGGTAAAAGCATGGACAAGAATCTTGGGGAACTGAATAATAGTGGGGATTTGTGGACTCAGAATTGGAAGGGATATTTGGGGAAACTAGAGTGAAGAGATTTGGAATTGAACTGGAGGTGGGATTTGGTGAAGCAAAACTGTAGGGAATATGTAGGGGATTGAAGTGGAAGGGTTGATTTTGTGAAACGGAATTGGAGGAAACTATGAATTCGGAATCGGTTAACCGGATAGCTGGTTTCGAAGCCATATAGTTATGGGATAGGTATTTCGGTTGGATAAGCAGGGAGAGAGGGAGATTAGGGATATCCAACGCGATATCCGTAGTTAATTTTCGAGACTCTCTTGTCTTTCGGATTAATTTACAAGGTGTTGAGTCAGACTGTCTCACTCGCATGATCCCAAGGCTCGAACCTGTAGGATTCCGGGGTGTTCGACGCCTCGAGTTGCTCAAACACGGAAAGCGGTAGTTTTTTAACCCACTAAATTTCTGGAAACAGGAACGGACGAATACGCTAAAACACGGGGGGGGGGGGGATTAGAATATGCATCTATGGCATCAATAGTTTTGTAAATAAGGATGGGTCTAAGCCGAAGCAGACTAATGATGAATTTAGAATTTCTTAACGGTCTTCATGGGTCATTGGCATTTAGAAACTTGGGGCATTGGAAGTTGGGTTGATGGAAATTAGTGTATTCGAAATCGTAATAGGAGGTCTTGAAAGGTTGGAAATTAAGGATGTTTAGAAATGGGAATAAGGTAATGAAGCTTTGGCGGTAATTGAGTGGATGTGTGGATACAGGACGATACGTAAATGGGGAAGAGGTCATTAAGACTGCGTTTTCGAAATAGGACTAGTGGGGTTTTGGGTTTTGGATAATGGTGTAGCCATATTTGTTGGGATCGAGAAAGGGTTATGAGGATGGTGAACTTAGGAATTTGAGATTCGGGAATTAGGAAATTGGGGGCTTGCTTAAAGGGTGTCGGGGCTGGTAAAATTGAAGTTTTCTGGCAAATTAAAGGAAGCATGCAAAGCTTTGTTTGGGTAGACGCTAGCCAATAATTGGGAAATACACATTTTTGGATGGAGACATGATTCAAGGGAATTTAGAAATTTCTGGGGCTTTTGATGACGAGAAACTACAAACAGTGCAAGGACTTGGGGTTAGCCTTATACTTGACACATGTGAGTTTCCGCTGCGGAGGCTAGGCAGTTTCCTTGGCCAAAGGAGGGTATTGGGTCTATGTAGATTTGCATTAGAGCAAGAATTGGTCGAGGCCTAAAGTTGGTATAACCATTGGGAATGATGGAATCATGTCGAGTTTTATTGCGTTGAAAGGGGAATGGAAATAAAAAATTTGGGCATCGGGCAAATGTAGAGTTGATGTTCAGTTCCCGTTACCAACGATACAATTTTCCTACCTATAGGAACTTATTTATTCTTTTATAAATATTCTTTATGCATTTCATAAGCGCCCATCTTCCTTTCAATTAAATCAATGCTCGATTACAATTCAAAGACGAAGGTCGTTTGCATTTTCGCTCTCTTAATTTTAATTACGTTCATTACATATTTAATTGTAATTATTCTTTTAACAGTTCTAGTTGTTCTAAAGTTCTTTTATCACCTTAGTGCGTTTATTGTCTGGATAATACTTGAATCAATTCACCTGTTCCTGATCTTATCAGTTGTGTTCCTGCTAACTTCTGTTCCTGTCAAAACTTTGTTAATATAATCGCTACTAATCACTATTCCTGACCTGTTCCTGTTCCTGATCTCTTCCTGATTACTATTCCTATCATCACTACTAAGTACTGTTCCTGATCTGTTCCTGTTCCTGACCACTGTTCCTGAATCTTTTCATAGTAAGAAATTTGTTCCTGTGGTTTCCGTTACTGAGTCTACCTCAAGCCTTATTCTCTGTTCCTGTGTATAAATATCATCTCAATACAAGTCTCGTTGTCTTCACTTTGGATACAAGCAAAACATCGGTCCTTTGAGCCGGATATTCAACATCTGCTTGGTGCACTCACAACCGTAGAATTCCACTTGGAGACAAGGTATTCTTTTTTCTATTCTCACAGGTCAACGATTCACAATGGTCGTTTCCGAGTTCGAAAAGCTGAAGAAAGGATGATTAAGATGAAGAAGTTGTTGAAAGTTGAGAAACTTATACAGTAAAAAGTGAACAAGCAAATGGATGAAATTGACACAGTTCACTATCTCAATAAAGCTCAAGACTTCTCTGGGAATCAACTATCTCCGCGACAAAATGTTCTCAATCTGCTTCCAGAAAAATTAGATTTTCAAGAAGAAATTGACGAAGTTGTAGATCTTATTGCCCGAGTGGTCATCGGATTCCAAAAGATTCGTGCATATTTTCCAAAACCAGACACAACGAATATTACAAATTCTCAAGTGTCAAACTCCTAGAATGCTCTAGAGTCAGACATCCGACTTCCCAGGATTTCTATACTAACATTGTTAGGTAACGTGAACGATTGGCTTTCATTCCGTCATATGTTTATCACCATCTACAACGCTTCCATATCCGATGCACAAATGTTGACATACCTTCAGTCAAATCTGACTGGATCTTCAGCGAAGCTTACCAAATCATTCAGCACTACCGATGCCAACTACGAGATTGCGTGGCATATTATCCAGAACCGATTCCAGAATGAGCGAGAACTATTCTTTATTATCATGCGCAAGTTCGTCGGTCATCCATTCAAACAATCCAAGTACTATCCGGTCTTTCATTGATTCAACAATGGAATGTGAAAGACCCTTAGATGCAATTACCATTCAAGACAGATGGGATGCAGCTTTGGTCTTTTTGGTATCTCAGAAATTAGATCCAGTATCCAGTAAATTCTTGGAGATGGGTCTGAAGGATACTTCCGTCCCACCATGCAAAGAATTACTGAATTTCTTGGAACAACGTGCTCGATTTCTTATGGCAAGCGGAACCAAACCGAAGTCAGAGACAAAACATGAACCAAGAAAACCACAACGCTCTTTTCAATTTCATCATGGAAACTTTGACTCTTTCCATACAACTGGGAAATCACAAAATTCTAGCCATCTAGCTCAGTGCAAATTATGCTCAGAAGAGCATCCCCATTTCAAATCCCCCAACACTGTTAGCAAAATCACCTCAAGAAAGATCCGCAACTGTTCAGAAGGCTGGATTATGCTTCAACTGTCTTCGACATGGACATTTCACTTCCAGTTGCTCGAGTGAGAGAAGATGCAACAAATGCAAGGAGAAGCACTATAACATCGTACACTTAGAATCTGCCAGACAACAGGTTTACCATATCACTACAAACTTCCTTCTATCTTTGCTACCGTGAATGTATCTGTTCAAAACAAGATGAGACATTGGATCAACCTCCCAGCTTTCATGGACATCGGTTCTCATGGGGAGTTCTTAACAGAAAAAGAATTCAAGCAACTTAGTCTCTCAAGAACCCCATTTAATGCACCAATAACTGGAATTGGATTTCTATCGACTAGAAGAACGAGATTTGTAAGCCTAGTAATAAAAGTATACTTTCCTTTGGACTTATATTCAACTGCAAGGCTTTCATTGTGCAAAATATCACAGACAAACTTCCACAGAACGCACTCAATCGTACTGGTTAGTCACACATTCGAGGACTTCAGCTCGCTGATCCACATATCGATGTACTTTGTGAAATTGATATTTTATTGGATGTCGATGTGTTCTTCTCTCTCATAAGTTTTAGAAAAATCAAGGGACCACCAGGCAGTCTATCCGTTGTGGAACCAAACGTTGGCTGGATCGTCGGCGGCAGTACTAATTGTCTAGCACCAACACTCCGAGTAAATTCAGTGGAAATTAGAATTGATGAAGCCCTAAAAAAATTCTGGGAAGTGGAATCTCTACCTGAAGTTTCAAGTTTGAGACCAGAATGAGCAAGCTTGTGAATGAAACGTTCAGAACACACATTGACTTGATTCTACTGGCCACTACATTGTTAAAATAACAATGAAGATCCCGAGATTCCTATTGAATTAAGCCGATTCAGAACAAACCCGAAACTTTAAACGGGTTACCAAGAGTTCATGCGTCAATACGAATCATTGGGACATATGAAGAAAATCAGTTCAACTGAGAAGGATCATGCACCATTTCGTGTCTTTTTTCCACATCACTTTGTGCTGAAAAACAGTGACATCGAGATGAAGAAATTTAGTGTTGTGTTAGATGCATCCGTAGAAACTTCAACTGGATTTTTTTCAACGCTGCCCAAATGATTGATCCAACTATTCAAGACTTCAAGTACATACTGTACTCATGCGTTTTCGTTGTCATGTGGTAGCATTCATTGCTGATATTGCAAAAATGTATCGTCAAATAATTGTAAATCCCTCACAGCAAGACTTACAATGTATAGGTTGGAGATGAAAAGCTGAAAATCCAATAGAAGAATTTAAACTCTGTACTGTACCTTACGGTACCTCTGGTGTTTCATTTTTGGCTACACGAGTCTTATGTCAATTAGCACAACATGAAAAAAAATCACATCCCCTTGCAGCCTCAGTGCTTCGTAAGGACTTCTTCATGGATGACTGCATGAGCGGGAAACGATCAATTCCAAATGCAAGAGAACTAATCAGACAGGTTTGTGGGATGACTGAACGAGCTGGGATGTCGCTAAGAAATTTCGCTGCAAATGAAGTATCAGCCCTTATTGATGTTCAACCAGAATTTCATGAATCTAACCCTGAATTATCAATGGATAATGACTCTGTTGTGAAGACCCTCGGATTACATTGGAATGCTTCGAAGGATGAATTCTTCTTCAAGGTTTTACAAGTAGGAGGCCGATTGATAAACGCAGCTGTTTTCGTCAACAAAAAAATCCTATACTGATTCCTAGACAACATCATTTGACTAATCTCTTAATTCAAGATGCTCATGTCAAATCATGTCATGGAGAACCTCAACTGGTACATGGAATTTTCTCGGGAAATTATTGGATCATACCGGCTCGAGACCTAATTGGATTCTAATCAAAAGAATCTGTGCCAAGCGACGAGTATCAACGATAACGCGATTAATGGGAAATTTACTAACTGCTCGTGTGAATCCATCTCGTCCATTCACTTCAACAGGTGTCGATTACTCTGGGCCATTCACCTTAAAAGCAATTCCACCCAACAGCAAGTTCACCTATAAAGCATATCTTGCTTTATTCATCTGCTTCTCAACTCAAACAATACACTTGGAAATTGTCTCTCTTCTGAAGCATTTCTAGCAGCCTTCAACATGTTCATATGTCGTTGAAGTCGACCTGCCGAAATGGTTAGTGGCAATGATACTAATTTCGTCGATGCAGCATCTCAATTGAAAGAAATAGTGGTATTCATTAAATCAAAAAATCAGAAACAAATCTCTGGTAATCATTTGTCAAACGAAGGAATAAAATGGAACCTAAATCCACTATCGGCACCTCATTTTGGCGGATCTTAAGAAGGAGTGACAAGTGTTAAGCATCACCTCTATCGAGCAGTGAGTCAAACTAAGTTAACTTACAAAGAATTCTCATCAATCATTACCCAAATAGAAGCTTGTCTCTATTCCAGACCATTGACTCCAATCTCAACAAACCCTGAAGATTTACAAGCATTAACTCCAGCTGATTTTCTCGGATCGCTCTTATCAATCGAAGAACCAGACTACTCTAAAGCTGTAACGAACAGATTGGGACGATGGCAATATGTTCAACAATTAGTACAGCATTTCTGGAAGTAATGGTCTCAAAAGCTTCCTATCAGACTCCAGAAAAAACTGAAATGGATGAATTCTAAGGAAAATATCGAAATTAATGATTTGGTTCTTGTGAAAACTAACACATTTCCTACTAACAAATAGTCTCTCGCTCGTGTTGTCGACTTTCATCCTGATCAACACGGACATGTTCGATTGGTTAATTTGCGCGTGTCCCGTGGACTGATAAAAAGACCTATCCACAAGTTATGTTGTTGCCGATTCACCAACCAACCCCGATTGCTCCCATCAAATAAAACTACAATAGTTTCTTTTTCTAACTGTCCCTGGTTTCGATTTTGTTTCCATTTAAATTGCAAGTGCGAGGCCCGGTGTTAACCCACCAAACAGTTTTTTTGGCTTTCAAGTACGGGACCCGGTACTAAACTACTAAACAGTTCTCATTACAAAATTAAACAAATTCTAGTGTTCTTTTTGCGATATGTTTAGAGTCGGGTTGACGCTTGTTTTGATTTTAAAATGAGTATTTCAAGGCGGGGAGTATGTTCAGTCCAACGAAATTGTATGTCACCAACGAAAGAATTTTGCTACCTATTAAAAGTTATTTATTCTTTTATAAATATATTTCATGCATTTCATAAGCGCCCATTTCCCTTTTAATTAAATCAGTGTTCGATTAGAATTCAAAGAGAAAGGTCGTTCGCATTTTCGCTGTTAATTTTAATTACGCTCACTATTACATATTCAATTGTAATTATTTTTTTGACTGTTTTAATTGTTTTCAAGTTCTATTATCACCTTAGTGGATCTATTGTCTGGATATTACTTGAACCAATTCATCTGTTCCTGATCACATCAACTGTGTTCATGCTAACTTTTGTTCTGTCAAAATTTTGTGCCAGTAATCACTATTCCTGATCTGTTCCTGACAACTGTTCCTATCATCACTACCAACCCGATTTATTTCTGTTGCTAACCTGTTTCTGACGACTGTATCTAAATCCTTTCCTAGTAAGAAAATTGTGCCTGTGTTATCTGTTACTGAATCTACCTCAAATCTTATTCTGTTGCGTGTACAAATAACATCCCAATACAAGTCACTTTGTCTTCAGTTTGGATACGAGCAAAACAGGCAGTGCTGTCAAAAAAAAATTTAAAGGCTCAGAACAAGCGGGGTCGGGTACCCCAAATGCGCGTAACGAAGTCACTAACATGACGACCAGATTGTTTACAATCTGACGGCTTAAGTTTAAGTGATTATAGCCATAAAATAATAGCTAAAGCGAGGATCTGAAGTCACGCTCACTTTCAAAGAAGTTAAACAGTCAAATAACAACTTTTGTGCGATCGGTTTGTGCCGAAATCACTAGGTGACGAATCTTCTAAGTTGAAAAAACCCACCGGTTCTGGTAAATCGGAAAAGGACAAGACAATTTCGGACACGATGGAATTAACTGGTGCAAATTCTGGCGATGAGAATTTTAACCCAAAAATTAATCCCAGTGCTCGACATTTGTTTCAAGTTGAACCGAGTTCTTTTGCTGATGTCAAAATAACAGATTTTCTTCATACCCTAAAAGTACCAATAAGACCCCATCAGCTTACACCTCCTGTAACAGAGCAAAATACAATCCAAATAAAATGTTTTCAAACCAAATTATTCCAAGCGGATTTAAATAAACCGGATGAGATTGTGTGAAAATCATGCAGGAGCAAATGGTTCAAATGCAAACCACGTTTCAAATATCTATGACATTGATGCAAAATCAAATGCTAGAGCAACAAGCTCAGATTTACAAGCAAATGGTTGAAATGAAACAGTTGGTAACATCTCAAATTCAAACAGTTACACAATTGCCAAGTCTCCCACCAATCCCACAACTTGTCATTGAACCACCCATAGTTCAAAATAATACCACCAAGAGTTCTCAAACTCCAACTGATCCGATCAAATTTATTGGTCAATGCCTTTCAAAATATAAAAGTTGTCAATTCTACAGTTTCAGTTCTGCGTTTCAAACCAAAGCAGTCATCTGCTATTGCGTATCTTCGGAAGTAGAACGTTATTTTTGAACCCAATGGCACAAAGCGGATCAATTTTTATATTTGGTGAACTCAATTCTTTCCCAGGATGCCAAAGCATGGTTTGACCACCATCAGGCAGAATTTGAAACTTGGCAAGACTTTAAAGACAGATTCATAAATCACTGACAGTTGGATGGACTCGAATGAGAGAATCATTTTGTTATATGCAAGAGAACAGAAGTCGAACGAGTCGATTGAGTTCTTCATATACGATATGGTTTGTTGTGCAAAATAGTGAAACCCGAAAAAAAATATGGAGGATTTGGTCCAAATAACTAGGCTATCCTTCCATCGTTCGTTTCGCACCCAATTGGGTACAATGATCTATACAATACTTGAAGACTTTTTCGAAGCTTGTAGAATTGTACACCAATGTATAAAAGCATAGGACAAGTTCCACGGAAGTCAATCTATACTGCCGCCTCACTAATAGCGATCGGAACAGTGAGAACAACCTTAGAAAACCGCCACCAAAAAATAATTGCGGTCGACATAATAACCAAGAATCCAAGCGAAGTGATAATAATAATCAGGGAAATAAACCATACAACAGATACTTTCGTGGTAGCTCTCATTTCTTTAAAGGCAATCGGTCCTGGAATTCTAGCAATCATGACGAGTCCTAGTCGGCCTAAACCAGGAAATCAGAATCAAGGCAGATTTTACCAGCAAACCTATCAGAACAGTTCATTTAGACAAAAACCACCGAACACGGGCAACCCTAGTGGAGAAGTTGACCAGGGAAACATCGGAAATTATTGATATTTTTCAAATTCTGATTCAAACAAACCTCCCGGAGGAGCTAGTCGAGAGAATTAGTCAAGCCGAGGATTCGATGGAAACAGTAGCAAGTTTCCATCAAATAAGTCTCAGTATCGACCACCTCAGGCCTCTAGTTCTGAATACAGACAGTCTAAGTATATGAAATGTAGAGGTTTTCGACATTCAACTAACCATTGTCCATTACAATCAGGCATAGCGATGCCTGCCTTTTATGAAACGAACAATTTTGACGACTCGAAAGTATATAGTCAAACATATGAGAGAATCAAAGTTGGACACATACTCCTCAGATTTAAACAAACAAACGACAATTCGGCAACACCCCCACCCAATTGCTCCCAACTATCCAAAAGCTTCGGGGTTCCAACCATTTAAATAAAGGTTCAAAATTGTAAGTTTATGTCATTACCAGACTCCGGATTTACTTACTTTGTTGTGGAACTTGCATTAGTTCAAAAACTAAATGTGTTAGTCAATCCCATAAATCAAATTGTTCTTTCCGCCATAGATAATATGAAGACAAGTCCTATTGGTAAAATTCAGTTACCAGTAGAAATGGACAATAGACTATTCGAACACAAGTTCCTTATAGTTAATCAGTTACCGTTTCCGTGTATCCCTGGTTCAGATATTATATGTAATCAAGGAATAATAGCGGATCATAGAGGTTGTCGTGTTTGGTTTAGAAATGAGCATAAAGTTAAGTTCAATTTACTGAGTACTAAACATAACCCAATAATGTTATCCAAAATAATCCGAACGGACAGTGCTAGCTGGCCTTTAGAGTCCGGCACTGAATCAAGTAGGACAATGTGTGACAAAATCCAAATGAAAAATAAACAAATATTAAACCCAGTTCAATTCAAGTACAACAAATTTTGGAAAATTTTCCTACAGTTTGTTGTAGTGATGGTTTGTACAGGAGAACGACCATTACTATATATGAAATTGAAGCGGAAGGGAAACTACTCTGTGTATAACCATAACGCTGCACACTTGGCGATTCCTAATCCAAAATTGGCCAAAATTGCAAAAAAAGTATGACTTTAAAAACAAATTTTTTCTTTAAGTCTATTCCTGTTACAACTATTGATTTTAATTTAAATTTTCAAAAAGTTTGTTCCAAAATTGAATTTGTAGCAGGGTACGGAAAAAAATTATTTACATGTAATTGCATGGCGCAACTTCAAACTCCAACCTTCAGCCACCTTCAATTGATATTTTTTTCATTCTTTCTAAATTTGGTTAACCTTTATTTATACTTCAATTTGTACTTGCCCAAACTTGCCCCAATTGAACTTTCGAAAAATTAAAAATAGTTTAAGTTAAGGAACCGAATAGGTAACCGCGTATTTTATATATATGTAATTATACAAACCAAATATTTCTGAGCCAAAAAAAATTCTTACTAATTCTATAACTGAATTTAACCTCAAGGCTAATTTATACTCAGACGACAGTTTATCCGTCACGACAAAGTCACCTTCCGTCAGCTAACTTTCGTGACAGATGCCAATTTATACTCTTACGGCACTTGACGTTACCCCCTTCCGTCTGCGTAAAACCCCTTCCCACAAAAGTTAAACGTGTTTAACTTTGACTCATCCGTGAAGTTGAGTTTACGTGACGGAGCGCTGTCGTCTGAGTATAAATTAGCTTTAAGGATTACGTCTCTACAAACTCATACACCGTATTTATTATATTTAAACCCGAGGATTCTATTCAATTTGATATTTGGTGTTTACGTCTAAACCTAATTCATATTTATAATTAATTATTTTTTCGTCAAAGGAATACTCTCCTTAAATTGTATTGACGTTGTTCATATTTTTCAGTCATAATAAATTTTTATTTGGTGAAAATGACAGGCGGATATAGTGAATAACCACCCAAATCCTGCGTCCGCCGTCAAAAATACAAATTTTGAAAAAAAAAGTAATTTAAGTATTTTTTAGCCCGATAATCAGTTGAGAGAGGTAATTAGACCCTAGAAAATTTAAGTTGAACATTTTCAAAGATTTGGCCATATTTGAATTAGAAATCGCCAAGTGTGCGCTGATCTCCAATAATAAATACAAAGTAAATCGAAAAATTCAAAAATTACTGAAAAATGGTATATATGGTCACTCTAGATCTCCAAATGCAACTTCAGTCGTCATGTACAACAAGAAAACGGGTAAATATAGAATGTGTTTCAATTATATTAAACTTAACGATCAACCAAAACCCAAATTGGCTTTTATGGGAAGTACTCATAATATGTTACATCATATTCCGTCGGGATATTGTACTCAGTGATCGATTTTTAATTAGGGTTTTGGCAAATAACACTCCATGCTGATAGTATCAAAAAATTTGCTTTCAATACCCAAAACGGACATTATGAAATGCTTGTCATGCTCTTTGGACTGAAAAATGCTCCAAAAACGTTTCAATATTTAATGAACACAGTTTTCCAAGGCTTAGATTCTTTTCCCCGAGTGTACATAGATGATACTATTATTTTTTCTCGAAGTTTGGATGAACACTTACAACAGAAATATTTCTTGATCGCCTTAAAACTGCAAACTTGACGATAAACACGGCAGAATCGACCTTTGCAAAAAGGGAAGTAAAATTCCTCGGTCACATTGCTTCTAAGGAATAATTACAAAAACATTCGAATAAAATTAAAGCAATCAAAGAATTTCCTAGACCAATCAATAAGAGCGGAGTCAACGAAGAGATTCAACGGTATGTGTTGGTGGTACGCAAGTTTTATCCGTAATTACGAAAATAAGAATTACGCACTTTTTACGCACGTAATTACGCACGTAATTACGCACTTTTTCTTTTACTCAAGAAAGAGAATAAGTTTATTTGGACTGATGAGCAGGAAAATGCCTTTAATCAGCTAAAACAAGATATTTGTGATATGGTACTTTTACAAAATATTGACTATTCTCAGCCTTTACTGAATTACATGAAATGTGATGCCAGTGAGCATGAATTGGGTGCAGTTCTCTGTCAAACAATTAACTGAGTAGGACGACCCAATCTTGTTTGCTAGCTAAACTCTTCAACAATCGGAGTGATCCGCTCATATTTATGAGTGAGAGATTTAATGCTACAATTTTTGGATATACAAAGTTCGTTGAGTTTATAAGACATCAGGAATTTACAATTCAAACCGGTAACCGAGTCGTGAGTTAGTTAAAAAAGATGAAGGGTGTGTAAAAAAAGATGAATATCTGGAATCAACAGATAGATTCTTGGAACGCGCATATTTTTTTCCGTTTTGGAATAGAGAATGTGTTTGCGGACGCGCTATCAAGAGCTCCAATTCCTTTCCAACTGGACGATATTAATATCGAAGACGATCATGACTTTTAATATGTCTTAGTTGCAGCCTTAACGTTCACAACCCTATTTTTAAAGCTATAGCTCTTGCTAAACTCAGGATAACAAAATTGCCTACATTATACCCTCCCTGAAAAATAGTCCAACGAAGTCGCAACTTAAAAACTATAATTTGCAAGATGGAGTATTAATGAAATGTATCAAACCATATGAAACGTGACAAAACAGGTAACTCAAAAAATAGTGTTGTCTGTTTGAGAGGAAACCTTTGTCAAAAGTATAGAATCAGGTGTAGTCTATACAACGTCTCACACATCACACAATAGTGAGTGCTTGCGCATAAAAGAAAGAATGATTTCGGTACCAGTCATTTTCCAATCTATGAAGAGTGAAATACTGAAACTAGTCCATGATTATCCAGAAGCAGGCCATCAAGACATGCGTAAGACTTCGGAGAAAATTAAAGTTAGATGTTTTTGGCCAACCATGAATAAAGATATTAGAGAATATGTGCACAGTTGCGTTAATTGTCAGAAAGTTAACCCAACCAATCAATTACCGTACGGATTGTTTCAAAGTGTATCTCCACCTTTTATCAAATGAAGATGCGGAATGAGGAATGAGGCATTGATGAGTTTGAAGTTATGATGAGTTAGGGAGTGGATGTGCTTTTGGTCCAACTCATCAAAATCTCCCTTGAGGTATGATGGTATTGATGAATTGAGAAGTAAAGTTAGTCTGACTTCGAGTTACTTGGAATTTTTAAAAATTTTGCCCAAATGGCTAAAAATTTGGACAGAAAATTGCCTCTTCTTTTCAAGATAAAGAACAAGATGTACTTTTCAGTGAATTCAGTCCCAGATTAACTCACGACGACAAAGTGCGAGAATGGAAGTCTATTTGTGAATATGGAAAAAGTATTGGGGTAGTGCGTAACGACAAAGACTGGATTTACGTAAGGGACAAAGTTTTTGGCCAATAGAAGCAAAGAACTTTGGTAAGTAAGTCTTTTTTAAGTATATTATTTCATATAAAGGTTCTTTGTTTTTATAGCAGAAGAAAAACAATAGGATTAAAACAGGAAAGGGAGGGGGTAAACACCAACAACTCACTCTCTTGAATGATTTAATTTTGGACATCATTGGAAAGAATAACCCAATAGTTATGGGGCTGGGATTAGCAAAACCTTGGGATGTTCAATTTAGAGACGATGAAAACAGTATTGAGTTTCCATTACCGATGACACCGATGTCAAAAATCGTCGATAATTTTGTTGGGTAAATAAATAACCTAGCTTGAATTATTATCACGCACACTTACCATTGTGATTTATTTAGAGACAGCATATTTTGAGGAAGAAGTCGAATCTGTCAAATGACCCGATACGTCATGCCAAACACCCACTCCTTTACCATCCCTATCCGGACGGATCACGAAAAAAATTATAGCAGTTGGAGAACATAAAAAAAATGATTCCACAATAGTCTTGAAAAGTAAGAGACTCGAGTTACAAGTGGAAGTGCTAAAATTGGAGAAGCGAAAGAAGTCACTTGAAATCTTTGAGACTGAACAGAGATTGGGAATTTCTCATACCGTTGAACAACTGGAATTCCTTTGTAAGTTAGAATTGAATGAAACGTGTAATTCATTTACTATTTGAAAAGTGTGAAAGAAAATTTTTTTATCTAATAGTTGAAAAATTGTTTCATTTCAGCTAATCTCCCTTCACCCCTGCAGCCTCTGCATCTGCTACTGGACCACCTTCCTCATCTTCGTAATTGTAATTTTCTATATCTACTTCATCTTAGGAAAATTATAATACCATGTTAGACGAAACCACAGAAGACTTATTAATTAAATCAAAACAAGAATTATTATGCATGAGTATCTCACCTTCATTGACTGAAGTAGCTATGCCAAGTTGCGCAGTTTAGAATAACTTAGTCAGCTTTGGAAGGTTGCAGTCTCAGGTGGTTGAGGCAAGGGAATTTTTCTTTCAAAATCCCAATTGCGCATTTTATTACTCTCCGAGGTTTCTTGAGCGCCCTATACAGCCTGTTGTAGGCCTACTCATCAGGAAAGTTATTCACGCTGGGAATTAGCCATCGTTTCAATGGATAGCCAGTGTCCCGCAATAAAACAGCTCCTGGGAATGGGCGCCAACTAGTCACATAGTAATTTAGTATTCAAACCAAATTTAAAGCTTTATAAATTCTCACCCATTTTCAAACCTTTCTGATATATTTAAATTTTTTCAAACACGCGAAACATGAGTACTCCCTGGAAAATTAGGCGATACGTAATAAAACTTGAGGTCGATGTTGCAAACAAACATAGCATTGATTCAATGTGTACCATACCGATTCACAAATGCTTCCTCAAATTCGCAAACAGCATCAATCATAATGGTTTCTATCAATCCACACAAGGCATTCCACCCATTCCAAAAAATTCGGCAGCCACATCCATCGCATTGGCTGGAAAATTGACAAGTTCTAGGAAAAGATGTTGTACTACGGATGTAAATTTATGTATATTTAAGCAAATGGTTAGTTTGGATACACCTTGCCCGTTTCCTATAGCATGGTAGGAATTCCTTTGGGATAACCAGTGCAGCGCGTTTAGATAACCGTGCAAATAATAAATTCATTTCTACGATATTTCCCTCTTAATTACTTTTTGCCAAAATATTCATTACAAAAGGTTTTTTAGGGTACACTATGAGGTACCTTCAAAGTTTGGTGATGAATTCAAGATTCCTCAAAAATAAAATGAGAAGTAAAAAGCTTCTTAGTACACAGTTTGATGAGTTCTCCATCAACTCATCAAAAAACTGCTCATCACACCTCAATCCTCATTTTTCACTCCTAAATTTTTGTAAAACGATTACTTCTCAAATTTCAACTTTTTTGAGTAAATAATCATTCCTCATTTCTCATCTTTATTTGATAAACTAGGCCCCTTGGCGCTTTTTCGTATCCAAACAAGTCTGAAATTCACTTTGTATCTTCGAAATTTAACTCAATGGGGTACTTAAATGAACTTCAGCACAACTTTCTAATACAACCTTCTACCACTTCTGCAGGAATTTGGCGAAAATGAACCAACATTTATGCAGAACAATGCTCATATTCATCGTGCCACCGTTATTCGGCAATTGTTTGAAAATTCTCAAATCGATGTGATGGTATGGCCACCTTAATCGCCTGACTTAAATCCGATCGAGAATGTTTGGGGGGTACTTGTCAGACGTGTTTATGCAAATGGACGACAATTTCTCAATGTTCCTGAGCTTCAACAAGCAATCAAGTCTGCATGGAACGCAATCACACAAGATGAGTTGAAGCTATTCATTTTGTACATGACTGGACGCGTGACAGATGTTTTGCTCAAACACGAACATTCAAGTAATAAGTTATTTATTTATTTCCTTCAAAATTTGGTGAACATTTGAAAGAATTATTGAGTTTCTAGAATAAAATATGGAAGTGTCCCATCTCAAAGGAACAAACTTTCTGCATTCTATTTTACTTTTTATTTGATAACTTTTGTTGTTGAGCTATTTAGGTTAATTTTTTCCGTAAATGATGAACTCATAACTAAGCATCACTAGCATAAATTCCAACTTAGAATATTGACAAATTCTTGAAATTTTTGCATAATTGTGTGATATCCCATTTCAATGGAACAGACTGTATTTCCTAGTAAAACTGCAACAGCCAAGAAAATTATGAAAATTTTTGAAAATCAACTTTTTTTGTAAATTTGGAACTCCTAAAAGAGTAGTTAATAATAACGGTACACAGTTTACCTCAAATCACACGACAACTTTGTGTAAAGAGTGAAAAATCCACCACGCTTTTTAAAGCCACTATTACCCTCAGACAAATCAGTCTGAAAGAGCGAATATGAATATAAAGAAAAAGTTACAGGCATTTGTGAACGATAACCACCAAAGTTGGGATGAGCATTTGCACCACTTTGCATTGGTTCTAAGAACCTCAATAAATAAAGTTACCCAAGTTACTCCTTCTATTTTAAATCTTGGTAGGGAAATTCCACTTCCGTTCGATATAAATCTACAAGACTCCAACTGACATCACGTCAGCAGACTACCAACGTTTAAGAAAACTCCCTAAAAAGTAAAACGTTGTTATAGAGTTCATTAGTCGTAACATTGGTCAATCCCAAATCGAAAATAAGAAGTATTATGATCAATATCATTGGGATCATAATTGAAAACCATATACTCTTCAGCCAAAAGGAAGGTATAATGAGTAAGTTAAACCCTCAATTTGTCGGACCTAATGAGTTAGGAGAAATTGTCAGTCCAGTGTCATTTAAAATCCTAGAGAAAAAAGTATATAGCAAACCGTCATGTTAATCAATCAATAAGTTTATTTGACGTTGGTCATTGCCCTATCAATGAAATTACGCGGATAATTATATAAAAAGCTGTCACGTTAATCAGATAAGATTATTTCATATAAGACACAAAAAATACCACACAAGTACCACCACAAATTACATCAAGTGATAACGCTAATATAATCTCTCATATGAGGACAGACAACATACCAGCGTGAATTACCGCACTTTGGCAGGTCTCTGAAGTCACTGCCCTAAATGGTCTGTGGAACCTCCTATTTTCAAATTTGGTGTGTACGGCTCTGTACACAATGGATGTGTATGTTTATACACACTGATCAGGGTATGGGCAGTGCTCTCTATCATTCTTTCAGCACCCGCCAGGGGCCGGAGAGGCTTTTTCTAAATATGGGCAACACATACAACCGGATGTCAGGACCCTTCTGGTGAAAAGGAGATCCCTTCGAGTACAGGGTGTACTTCTCAATTTTCAGCACCCTCCCGAGGGAGGAAAGGGCTTCTGCAGAGTATACGCAGTACTCTTCACCACTTTCAGCGCCCTCCAGGGGGAGGAGAGTCTACTTTGGGGGAGGAAGGTGTGGAGAACCCGAACCTTCGTCTCTTCATGTGGTGAACGGGACTGTCCTTCCCGCTCACCACAAACTAACAACAACACAGCTGCTGCTTTTGCTTCTTCCCTTTCACTCTAACTACCCTCCCTAATTGTAGTTTTTTATTATTATTATTTACATACATATAGATATTCTTACCTGTTATGAGTCTATCCTTGTGGATAGACTCAGACGCTTACCAACCGACAATAAAGCTAGTCATTCCTTTTTTTTTGTCTTATTATTATTGGGCATTTCTTATTTTTTATTTATTTATTTATTATTATTTAAGTAATTGCTTTTTTGTTGATTTGGCGACTCCACCCCTCAGCAGATTCGTCGAGAACCCCTTAAGGATCCCCAATTCATGACAAGCTAATCACAAAAACGCATAGATTAAAGTAAAGTTAACAACACTAGCTTATAATGACTTACGAATGGAGTTATAGATTTTGTGACATTTGTGTATATGTGACATGGACGTTACATGTCAACCTACGTAATGATAAAGCAGAAAAATTGAAAAATTTTAATCACAAATAAGTTGTTTTAATATTTTGATTTTATTTATTCTACTTTGAATATAAATTTTCCGCGCATGTTACTAGTCACTAGTTATTCAACTTTTACTACTGATTGTGGTTCTGCCAACCCACAGTTAACTTTTCATTGAGAATCTCAAAGTTACTCTTACTGGCAATTCATGTTTGGCTTACTATGANTGACTGTGGTTCAACGTTTACTTCTGATTGTGGTTCTGCCAACCCACAGTTAACTTTTCATTGAGAATCTCAAAGTTACTCTTACTGGCAATTCATGTTTGGCTTACTATGACCCATCGTTCATAGTCAAGGGTTTGATTAAGAATATGGCTATTAATGTTGTACTTATGGTACTTATCAGTAGGTTTAGTAGAAGGTAATTAAATTAGTATGCTATTTAAATGACGCAACATCGTACGCGACAATTGTTGCAGATGAGGCCCAGGTGTGGTTGCGAATTTTGTCGCAGTTGAGGCCCACCTGGAAAAATTACGTTGAGTTACGGAAGGGTTAATAGACGTATATGGTTAGCATATACTACGGTTTGTAAAGCGAAGTCATCGTGGATAGTAGTCCACGGCGCAATTGGCGTAGTATTTAGTTTAATCTGCTCAAATAAGGTTCAGCAACATCTTATATAAGCAGAGCACTTCTATTGTTGCTTGCTTCGTTTGTTTATGATATGATCCTCTTAATAGCGAGAATACACTTCTGCAATAATTTTTGTCACCACCTGACTGTTGCAAAATCCAATTCCCATGGCTCAAATTGAATGAAATTTGGACAAAATAGATCATTCCAATAGAGATTCTGACACTAAATAGCAAGATCATTTGTTGTGAGACAGCGGAGTTATAGACATCAATATAAAATATGAGAAAGGTACAATAATTGTCACCAGTTGGAGAAAATATACATTTTTGCTGTATTACTCGAAACACAAGAAACAATTTATTGGTAAAAGACTTCTTATGTCTAGTTCAATACTTAATTGATCCTCCGTTAGCGCGAATTACCTCGTAAATTCGCTTTTCCATTGGCATTGCATTTTTAATTTTTCCAATGAGTCATATCGTTTTTTGTCGACGTTGACTTAATGTGCCAACCATCCCAAAAATTTCCTATAGAATTTAGGTCTGGGGAGTATGGTGGCCATATCATTACGGGAATATTATGGTACAGGAGAAAGTTCTTTTTGACAGTCTCAAGTATAATATCGGGCTCCATTTTGCGTATTGATGACATCTTCCTGTTCCAATATGTCAAAAATGGTAGCAAACATTCTTCCAAGTGTTTCATATACTCTTTAGTGTTCTGCTGGGGATAATCGAAGGCCAAAGGAGACGTACCATGGTAAGAGAAAGTAACACAAATCATAAAAGATCCACCTCCGGTATGACGCTTTGAGAAAATTCTGACGTCTTTGCGCAACTCGTGCCAGTATGACCGATAACGGTCGAGGCAATCCAAATTCCAGCGTTTTTCGTCACCGCATATGATATAAACAATATTATGTTAGTATTACGTGCAATAATATCATATAAAATTCCGTATTTGTCGTACCCTGACAAATACGTAATAGATTTGTATGGAAACAGCCGACCATTTTAGCCAGAATTTGAAGTCCATTTAAGTCAGCATTGAATACATATGGTAGTCTTTAGCAAAAATTATTAATTATTTCTGTATTTCTGTTATCCTTAGTTGAGAAAGGAAAATTAGTACTTCGGTAAGCTCAACTTTTAATATTTATGAATTATATATCATTTTCTTTTGAGAAATAAAGAAATACTTTACAATTTTCTGTTTCACTGTAGAACTTATTTCCTCATTTGTTTTACAATATATTGATTATTAGTATTTTTCTTTTTTTTGAAGGATTCGTATATTCAAATTCAAAAATATACTACGAAAAGTATGCAACGCTGCAAGCCCGTAGAAGGAGGAGCAAAGCACCTAGAAATAGTAGCTACACGGCTTCTAGCGTTCACTATAGTACCTACACTGGATATAGCGTTCACTATATCTAGATAGCAGTAGAGACGCTACTCTAGTGTATCAGCCTTACTGAAGTAAGAGAAATACAAAAAAATACATTACGAAAACATTAGAGGAATTTAAATAATAAGTTTAGGTCTGAACAGACCTAATTTTTCTCGGTTTGAGTCTGAGTTTACTGTAACTTAAGAGGTTTAAATATTAAGTCCAGACCAACATTTGCGTGATTTCTTGGATGTAACGACAAATCACAGGCAAATTTAAAAAAACTCGTTTCAATCTTAATACTTTAGATGAAAATTGCGGTTTCATAAGAATGATCTGGTAAAATTGCGAGAATATTTAAACATCGATAACGTGATTAAGTGTCAAGGGAACAAAGTGAGTGAAACAGGGACTCTTTATTCTTATGCGCAGGATTGCCTTTCAGAACAGGTAAACTAATTGCGTTTTAAATTTTAAAAGTTTTTTTTATAACTTTGCCTACATTTGAAATTTACCTTCACTAACACGCAGATTATGTAAGATTAATTTTAATTTTTTTTTCAGACGCAAATTGCATAATAAAATTTTTTTTCATATCCTGCATGGTACTGTTTGTTGAGCCTGTAAAAAATTTGTTTTGATTATAATAAACTTCTCCCTCAAAATGCTTTTCTTTGATTAGTATCGACAGAAAATGGATTAACTGAGTGTTTCTTTGGACCCACACTTAATTTGTTTGTTTTTTAATTTTTTTTTGACCCAACACTTCATTAATTATTAAAAACATTAAGTAATTTACGATTAATAATAAAACAAATGAAACTAAAACTTAAATTTTCTTATAAACTGAAAAAAAAAAGTCTTGGTTTGGACTTAATCTCAGACCTAAAGTGACAGGGAATTAGGTCTAGAAATGAGTTTTTGAAAAACGGAAGTAGTGAATGGTTGTGTGGGATAGGGTCCTTTCCAAGGTAGCCCACAGGGTACATGACCCAGACGTCCGTCCCAAGGGTTTCCAGGTCCGTACCAAGGAATCCCGGAGGGTTCGTCGTGAAGTATTCAGAGTGTCCATAGTATTGCCAAGAGTAATCCACGGTATAGCACATTGAAATATAATGTTATGTAGCGAAAAATCGCAAGTCATTGAAAAAAAATGGCGACGTACGCGAACCAACAGACCAAAGTCTATAAGGATATTCCCAGATGTTCCCACCCCAAAATCCTCAGAGCTCCGGGCAGATGGTGAACACTGAAATATCCCCAATAAGCGTCCAATAAATATATCAAAATCACCTTTAATACTAAATTATCGACTATAAATTAATAATACAAAAATTTAAAGTCCAAAGTCTAATGTGAATGAGTCCAAAGTTTAATATAAAAATATGAGTTAAAAGTTTAATATAAAAATACGAGTCCTGTTTTGCTCGTATCCAAAGTGAACACAAAGTAATTTGTATAAAGATGTGATTTATACACAAGAACAGAATAAGATTTGAGGTAGATTCAGTAACAAATACCACTGGAACAATTTTTTACTAGGAAAGAATTCAGGTCAGGAACAGGTCAGGAACAGGCCAGGAACAGGTCAGGAACAGGTCAGGTCAGGACAGGTCAGGAACAGGTCAGGAACAGGTCATAAACAGCTCAGAAACAGATCAGGAACAAATGTTTAATAATGATGATAGAGACAGGTCATGAACAGGTACAGATCAGGAACAAATGTTTGACATGAACAGAAGTTAACAGGAATTGATTCAAGAATTATCCACTCAATAGAAGCACTAAAGTGATAATAAACTTAGAAAACAATTAAAACTGTTAATAAAAATAATTACAATTAAATTAGTAATGAATGTGATTAGAAAATAAGAGAGCGAAAATTCGAGCGACCTTCCTCCTTGAATTCTAATTGAACACTGATTTAATTTAAAAGTAAATGGGAGTTTAAGAAATGCATAAATAATATTTATAACAAAATAAATAAACTTAAATAGGTGTTGTTTCGTTGGCAACGCGCACTCAACATACTCCCCGGCTTGAAATACTCATTTTGTAATTAAAACAAGCGTCAACCCGAGTCTAAACATATCGAAAGAGAACACTAGGATTTGTTTCATTTTATAATAGAAATTGTTTAGTAGTTTAGTACCGGGTCCCGTACTTGCAAGCCAAAAGAACTGTTTAGTGGGTTAACACCGGGTCTCGCACTTGCAAGTTAAATGGAAACAAAATCGCTAAATGAAAACCAGGGACAGTTAGAAAGGGAGACTATAGTAGTTTGGGATTTGGTATGGGGATTGGTTAGTCAATCGGCAACAAACATAGCTTGTGGGTAGGTCTTTTTAATTATCCACTGGAAACGCGCAAAGTAACCACTCGGACATATCCGTTTTGATCAGGATGGATATCGACAACACGAGCGAAATTCCATTTAGTAGCATGAACTGCGTCAGTCTTCACCAGAACTAAGTTATTGATTTCGATATGCTCCATGGAGTTCATCCACTTCAGCTTCTGCTGAGGTTTGTTTGATTCAATGTGAGAGGTGTCTGGCTCTTCTACTGAGGAGAGTGATCCACCAATGAAAAAATGAGCTGGAATAGTTTGTAAATCGTTTGAGAATTCGCTTGATATCGGCCCGTCAGAGCGAAGGATGTTCCAACATCGGAAACGTATATGACAGCGGAAATAGGTTTGAGAGCAGAGACAAACTTGATGACGGCAGAAGATGCGAGAACGTGAAAGTATGTGGCAGCGAGAGCACAGGTGAAAGCAGAAATGTAGTTTTGAACGGAAACGTATGTGAGATCTGTAGAACACATGAGAGCGTAAATGTATATGAGATCTGAAGCATATGAGACAGCGGTCGGTGTGAAGGGATTTCTGAGGTTTTGGTTGTGACGGAAATCGTTTGCGTAATTTAAAAAAACAAACAGAAGTATTGCGAATTGAACCAGTCGGAGTTTCCTGGAGCTTCATTGGAACTTCCTCGTTATATTGGCTAATAGGATCATGTGAATCGGTATTCTGGTAAATCTGTAGACAATCTTTCTCTTCTTCAGTCAAGATTGAAACATCAGGTACATATTTCACTTTCTGGAGCTTTTGTGCTTCATCGGTGCCAACTTCTACTGAATTCACTTGCAATGTTGGTTTTGAATAACTAGTACCTCCACCGATTATCCAGCCAACTTTCGTTTCCACAGCAAATGGAGTACCTGGTGATACTTTGATTTTTCTGGGTCCGAGTAGAGAGAAAAAGAGATCAACTCCCAGTAGAAGATGAATTTTTGCAGGAACATTGAATTTTGGATCGGCTAACTGAAGTCTTCTAATGTGATCCAAATCAGTAAGATTCTGATTCTGCGGGAGCTTGCTTGTGACTTTTTTCACAATGAAAGCTTCACAGTTAAATTTGAAGTCAGAAGGAAAGTGTGGTTTTATTTCTAGGCTTGCAAATCCCCTCGTTCTTCTAGTTGATGTGGATCCAAATTCAGTTATTGGTGCATTAAATGGGGTTCTTGAAAGACGAAGTCGCTTTAATCCTCTTTTTGTTAAGAACTGCCCATGGGAACCGCTGTCCAGGAAAACTCGGAGGTTGATCCACTGTCGCATCTTGTTCTGAACAAATACAAGCACGGTAGCAAGGAGAGAAGAGAAGTTTGTTGAGATATGATGAACCTGTTGTTTGTCAGATTCTAAGTGTAAGATAGTATGGTGTTTCTCATTGCATTTGTTGCATCTTCTCTCACTCGAACAATTGGAAATGAAATGTCCATGTCGAAGACAGTTGAAGCATAGTCCAGCTTTCTGAACAGTTGCCGATCTTTCTTGAGGTGATTTTGCTAACAGAGTTGGGCATTTGTAATGTGGATGCTTTTTTGAGCACAATATGCATGAAGGAAAGTGGATTAAGTCTTGAGGTGAATTTCCAGTTGTATGAAAGGAATCAAGAATACCACGATAAGTTTGATACAAAGGGTGTGACTTTCGTGGTTCATGTGTTGTCTCTGACTTTCTTGGTTCATGTCTTGTCTCTGACTTCGGTTTGGTCCCGCTTGCCATGAGAGATCAAGCACGTTGTTCCAAGAAATCCAGTAATTTTCTACATGATGAGACGGAAGTGTTCTTCAGACTCATCTCCCAAAATTCACGAAATACTGGATCTAATTTCTGAGATACTGTGGCGCGGATGGTTACTTCTCGGATGAATTATGGGGGATTATTAAATGAATGGGTTTAAGATTCTAATTTAGTTTAACAGAAGATTTCTACTAGTAGTCTCATACTACTGTAGAAGATTCCGCCGGTTCTGTTCTGGAAATTGGGATAGGGTTATACTCACCAAGTACTCTGGGAAAGAGTAGTGAGTCCGGTGTGGGGTACTATGGATTCCGTTTCAATGGGTATCTACCAGTACAGCAGAAGATTCTTCTGTCCCGTTCCGCGGGAGAATTCCGCCGGTAGTCTAGTACTACCGCAGAAGATTCCGGTATTTCTACTGGGGTTGTCCACTGGGGTTTCTATCCTTAAGTTTACCTACTAGAGTTTCTGTAGTACAGGAGAATTCCTACTGGTATTTCTAAGTTCCTTCCGTCTATGTACGGGGTATATCCTCGAGGTCTCCCTATTGTTTCCAATCCCCCGGGGGCTTCTACCGCCGGAGGTTTTCTACCGGAGTTCTTCTACTGGAGCCTCTCTACCGGGGCGTATCTACCGCCGGGTTCTACCTACCGGGGATTCTCCCTAAAACTCTGTCTACTTCTAACTCTAAGGACTCTACTCTCGAGAAGCTATTGGATGTTACCTGATTTAGCTTCTTAGATTTTTCCGGTGGTTTCCGATGGGGAGTTCCGATGTATGTCCCGGCATCGACTCCCCGGGGTCACCGGGGCCCCGCGACGCCGTTTTCCAACCACCGACGCCGGCGGGCCCACCGACGACACCGGTGATACCGATGAAACCGGGATGAGTGAAGTAAGGGTTGGGGATGAGGGAAATACCGCCGCTCGCCCAAGGAGATGGTGTTTTGCCACGCGGGGCTTCGACCCTGAGTGAGGATGGAGCCTCACCGAGTCTACGGTCTGGATACTATTGTCACACACAACATTTACTATTCCGGGTTGGGAAAGGGGTGTAAACAGTTTTCCAGTCTCCACTCTCTCTGAGGATCCAATTTGTCAACTTCCACCAGACACACTTATAACCAAACTTATCTTACTGAACTTCTCCTTAACAATAGGGTAAGGCAAAAACGGGAAAACTTACAAATAATGATGAGGTTACTTCAAAGTGAATGTTTATTAGACAAAGCTTAACTTCTACTTCGCTTGTCGCAGAACCTTATTCCACAAAGCGTGAACCTGGACTGCCCCCCTCCTCTCCCGAGACACAGGAAAGATACAGTTTTATTACTTTCGCTATAGGAAAACCACAAGCAACATTTAAGTGGTTTTCTTTCCTTGGAATAGTGAATTTGTCCTTTGGAAGTAGGAGTACAAGCGACATTATCATTTTCCGATTATTGCAAAATCCTTCTTTCGAAAACCAATTTTACCACACACACTCCCCCTACTTAATATCGGTTCATCGTCCCGTTGAACTTTTCCGAAACTCGATGGATCCTTGCGGCAAATCGGTTCTCCTTCCCGTGTCTCGTTGAGAAAGTCAGCTCTAAGCAAAGCCTTAGACAAATTATTACCACTATGTTTAACCTAAATAAATAACCTAAATAAAGTAATACGAAAGATTATGCCAATAAGGAATGTACTTAATTACTAAGTTTTGTAAATAAAAATAACAAGAGTAATAAATGAATTACTTAACTAACTAATGTATAAATTTATCTCAACCCAAGATTTTATTTATACAGCTCGGATTGGGAACTCATGCTTCAGTGGCCTATTCCACACTTCGGCCACCTAATTCGGATAAAGCAAAATAGTAACCCGATTCCTAACCCTATGGCTACAATTAGCATTGACGGGCCGAAGTATGGGGAGTCTAAAATTCCCCTTCCCGTTGGGAACACATGTCCGTCTGGGAATAACCGCGCTGGTCCAACCTGAATTTCTCCCAACCCGAACACCTGAGGTAGTATGTATAGTATGGACAACCCGTAACTGATGCTATTGGCTATATACAACCAAACTATAAATAAAATAATGGATATCGTAATTAAGAAATGAAGCGAGGAAGTTATGATACAATAGGTCCATAGCGCGCTATGGTCTTCTTCTCTTTGTGACGTGACCAGTTTGGTGTCTTCATCCCAGATAAATCTTATTTTCTTCCTTCTGGGTAATAAAGGGGCTACTGAAAATGCTGACGATGGTACCATTTCCTCCCTTAAGTTTACCAGCAGACAATCTTGCAGCTGGTCATCATCACAAGTTTCTCTTATATCCTCCTTTTTCCAATGGAACGGGAACAATCTTTCCCTCAACGCTGTATGATCTCCGTGTGTGTCTGAACGTATCCAATTCTGATCCCTGTTGTTCCTAAAGCTACATTGTTTTCCGACGGTAATTCGGATGGCTCCCACTAAGTGTGTTTGTACGTGATGATTCTCTTTCTCACACTGTATGAGAACCATCTCGTCCATACTAGTCAATATCACTGAGTCATTGTCCCATTTCCGAATTGTCAACCCTGTGTCCTCTTGACACTCCAACTCACAATGTTTTCGGATTCTCCCTGGATCGTTAGCTAGGGACCCCAGGAGGCATTCCAAGTTATCTGTGTTCCCTAGTGGACGACCCACCTGGAAAAGTTTTTCTTTCGCTGCTTCGTTCAAAATGTCGAGCATGTATAGACTGTTGTTGACTTTTCCCACCGTTATTTCCTTCCACGATGATTCACACGAAGTATTGTAGAGTCTGAATTTTTCTTTAGTGAAAGACCATGCAGAGTATGACGTGGCCGTTTCCCTCAANCTGAATTTTTCTTTAGTGAAAGACCATGCAGAGTATGACGTGGCCGTTTCCCTCAAGAACAGGTAAACCGTCCAAACTAATTCCCCCCCTTCACTGAATTGGCAATAAGTGTATCTGTACTTGGAGTACCATTCTGGGCTCATTGTTTCCGATAGGATCTCTTCTCCACGACTTCTGAGTTGGTCAGTCTTTTTAACCCAGTCTCGAATAACGTAGTCGCGGGCTTCTTGGTTCGTATTAACTGGTAGTTTGTCAGCCAGGCACTCCATCCTCATTGACAAATAAGATGTAACATTCAGTGATGGCAACTTCACAATCTGGACCCATAGCGGATGTTCACTATGGAAGCTTCTCCTCCGAATTCTTCCCACACGGTCGTACTGGATCCCCCGCACTCCTGGCGGTGGTTGTACCACATAGTTCAAAACCGTTGTTTTGGAATGCATTAATGCTCCCGAAAGCTGNCTGGCGGTGGTTGTACCACATAGTTCAAAACCGTTGTTTTGGAATGCATTAATGCTCCCGAAAGCTGTTCCGGCATCAGTAGACCCACAAACCTTGTTTCTCCCAGAGAAAACTCAGTCAATCCACACGCGTAATCCATGGTCATTCTCCTTTATTTATTTCTTTCGGCAATCCTGGGAGAACGACGAATTTGGACTGGTCCGTCTTTCTCACTTTCTCTCTTCTTTTGTGATTTCTTCTGTACTTCCTCAACGGACGTCACTGGTTCCGTTGGCATCTGCGGTTTGTCCTTTTCCTTGTTGTTGCTTGGCTGAGCGATGTTGAGGTCAGGATCTTCCTGCCTCGTGTCTTGTTCCTCTATTTCCTCGGTTGGATCAGTCACTATTTCTTGAGTATAATAGGGAATCATTCTACTAACATGGCAAAGCTCTACAGGTTTATTTTTTTTCCTTGTATGAGTCAATTCATTCACTAATTCTGACAATTTTTTTGTAATTAAGTATGGACCTCGAACCTTGGGTTGGAACTTATCGGGAATACCTTTTTTTCGTATTGGCGCCCGACAAATAACCAATTCTCCGACTTCATATCTTCCACTTGTCCTGGTCCTATCGTACGTGCGTTTGTTCCTTTCTTGTCTTTTTTCTAGATTCGAACGAACCCAATCCCATGCCTCTCTCATTCGCTCTCTATGATGTTCTAGAGGGAGTGATGGAAATGCCTTAGTAAAGGACAAGTCCATCGGGAGTACTGGTTCTCTCCCGAACATTAATAAGAATGACGCTACTCTTAAGGTGTCGTGCACCGACGTATTATGTGCAAACACCAGATGTGGTAAGTACTGATCCCAGGCCACAACCCCTGTCTCACTTATAAACGTGGCCAACATTTTGGCTATGGTGGAGTTAAACCTTTCCGTCAACCCGTTAGTCTGAGCGTGGAAAGCGGTGGTAAATTTTCTTTTAAACCCCATCATTTTCTCCATTTGTTCTAGTAATTTTGACCTAAAGCAAGTCCCGTTGTCTGTCAAGAGAACCCTGAACGACCCATAAATGCAAATCACATCCTGTACCAAAATCGCGCCACTTCCCCCGCTGTCGAGTCTTTGATCGCCGCGCATACCACATACCTGGACATGTAATCCCTCAGAACCGCTATCACCCTATTTCCTTGTTCTGATTCTGGGAACGGTCCCAGGAGATCCATAGAAACCATACTAAAGACCTCTGTATTTTGAAACATGTCGAAAGGATTGATAGGTTGTAAGAAACCTTTTCTTTTCTTCGGTGGTAGTTTGTGAAAAACACACCCTTGGCACCTTNAAGGATTGATAGGTTGTAAGAAACCTTTTCTTTTCTTCGGTGGTAGTTTGTGAAAAACACACCCTTGGCACCTTCTCACAAATTCTCGAATCTCTTTCTCCATGTTTGGCCAAAAGAATCTGGCCACTAATTTACTCGATAATTTTTTTATGCCTACATGCCCAGCGCACGGTAATGAATGGTACGATTCAATTAATACTCCGCTCATGATTGTTGGTATAACAACCCTACTCCCTAAATTTCTTTCAGGTCTTCTAAAGAGCACATGGTCAATTACTTCGAATTTGTCTTCTACTGCTAAGTTCCTAAAAACGTCTACGCAATAGTCATCCTTTAGTTGGAACCACCCCCAGTCTATTAGATTGGATCCCCATTCCTGGCATTCGCACTCATCTTCTGTCTCTAATCCGTATATAGGAATTTCCGTGACTTCTTCGGAGTCAAGTTCTTAATGGATTTCTACTCAGTGCGTCTGCTACCACATTCTTCGGACCTGGGAGGTATTGTATGTCACAGTCAAATTCAGCTAATTTCATCTTCCACCTATTTATTTTTGTTTTTATGGGGTCTTTCGGCGCTTTCAAATACGTAAGAGCCAAATGGTCGGTTCGTAACGTGAACCTTCTACCGAATATAAAACTTCGGAACTCTTCTAACGCGAAGAGCGCCGCCAAACATTCGTTTTCCGGGATGCTATAGTTTCTTTCATAACCGCTCCTGAGTGTACGACTGGCAAAAGCCAATGGTTCCTGTACCTTGACTATCCTCCCAGTTGCTGTTTCCACTTCTCTTACTTGAGCTATATGAGCTCCTACCCCATATTCACATGCGTTTGTCGATACAATTATTGGAAGAGAGAGGTTTAGATGTACCAAAGTAGGTGCATCGGCTAAAGCAGTTTGTTCCTTCTCTCCCCATACTCTCCCTGTGTCATCTCTTAACATGTCTGTTAAAGGCTTGGCCAATAACTGGTGGTTCTTGATGAATTTCCTATAAAATCCACACATCCCTAGAAACGATCTAAGCTGGTTTAAGGTTTCCGGAGCCCTCATTTCTCTAATGGCTTCTACCTTCTTTGGATCCGTTTGGATCCCGGTCTGATTCACTATGTGGCCTAAGAGACTAATTTCGGTGTAACCTAATTTACATTTTTTTGGCTTCAATGCCAGACTCCCTTCTCTCAATTTTTGTAAGACCATTCCCAGACGATGTACCTAAGATTCCCAATCGTAACCGACCACAACTATGTCGTCCAGATAGACGGCCATACCGTTATACCTAAGCTCATGGAACAAGGTGTCCACGAGTCTCTGCCAGGTCGCTGGAGCTGACGCTACACCAAAAGGCATTCGCTTGAAAACGTAAGATCCCCACTCACAAATAAACCTTGTTTTTTCCACTGAGGCCGCGTCCACTTCCACTTGGAAGTACGCGCTTTCACAATCTATGGTGGAAAAGTATTTCCCTCCGGCTAAGGCTTCTATCACTTCCTGGGGTGAAAGCAAGGGATAGTGATGAAATTTAGTGATTTTATTTAAATCCGAATAGTCGACACAAAATCTCAACTCATCTGTGCTTTTTTTTTACAAAAACAATATTTGCCCCATAAGGGGTGGCCGCAGCTTCGATGATGTTGTTTTTCAACATCTCATCCACATGTTTTTTTACCAATTCCCTTTCCAACGGACTTCTTTTTGTCCGTAACCGTTGCCTTACTGGTGGGTGATCTCCGGTCTCTATCTTGTGGGTGACGAGATTAGTCGATCCCAACTGTTCCGACTTAACCGCAAACCTGTCCACATAGTTATACAAGAGTTCTTCTAACTCTTCTCTCTGCTGAGTGGTCAATGCCGGGTTAATATCCAACTCTGGTAGTACCTGCCTCCATCTCAATTCCGTTTCTTCTATTGTAACCTGACGGATCGTATATGATTCCTCTGACTGCATTGGTCCACTACCCAGGCCGATCCGTTCCGCTGGATGTAAGGTTCCCATCACCATGCCTTGGAACAGTGTGGTGACTTGTTCACTGGTGTTACTTACTCGAACTCGACAATTAAAATAGTCCGATAAGTTCTCTCCCAAAAACATCCGTGGTGATAGGCACTGGTATCTTGAACTTAGCTGCTGGCTTGGTTGGAACATCAGGTTCGGTTCCATCAAATCTACCAGGCAATTAACCCAGACTTCTGTTCGAGGCGGAATACACACAGTAGATTCCACCCTGACAGTCTTCATTGGTTCCCGCACTTTTTCTTCGGTCTCTTCATAGTAGAGTGGTAACTCCGCAGTCCTCTCGATTTCTGAATCTAAGACTTCCGCGGGTACGGATAGATAGCAACTCTTTTGCTTTCTCCGAAGGTTCTCGCAGTTGAATTCTACTGGAGATGAATCTCCAAATTGCAGTATTCTTTTGGCAAAGTAGACGCTAAGGCCTTTTTGAGCGTTGATATCGTTTCCCAAGATAATGGTTTGCCTAGCCATGTCGGGTGACACCAACGCCTGGACTTCCATCTTCTGACCATTGAACTGCAGAGCTACCAAAACCTGTCCCAAAATCCGGAGCGGTTGTTGATTCACCGCTACAACTCTAATCTTTCTTGTCAACTGCTTTAACTTGTCCGTTTCTATTTCGTCCGGATGGATCAAACTAATCCCTGATCCGGTGCCCACGATGACATCGATTGGTCTCCCATTGATCTTTGCTTCACACACCACTGCCCCATCAACTCCGGTTGTGGTGTATACTTCGACTAATATTTCCTGTTCTGCTTCCATTTCTATCTTCAGAACCTCCAGTATCTCATCATCATCATTGTTTTTTGCAATTTCCTTTTTCCATTCTATTTCTAGTATTTCCGCGGGATCTTCAATGTGGATGACACCTCCATTTTTCGGACCAACGACTACCATCCCAGGTGGCATGTCTTCTGAGACGTGAACATCCAATTCCCACGTTCCTTTCCCCACATGTACTAACATGATCCGAGTCTTTCCTTCGATGTATAACAACCGTCCATACACCAAAACGGGAACCTGTGATCGGTCCCGAACAAATCCCCTCCGCTGAACATACTTGGGATGAATGATGGTAAGATTTGATTCTTCTTCAATAAACCCAATTAATCTCTCGCCTTCTTCTGTTTCCATCTCCCCGACCACCACGTAGTTCCTTTTTTTTCACTGAGTATGGGGAAGGAATTGATTGAATTGATTGGTGGTTGGTCGGTCCTAGCAGTTGGTCCCACCGAACTTACTGCTGGTTCCCTTTTCCCGACTGAGAGGCACCGGGAATCTGATTCGGATCTGGCTGACGACAGTCTCTAATGAAATGCCCCGTTTTCTTGCAACGGTAGCAAACTTTGGGATTCCTTCCTTGCTGAAAGGTCTTCCGCTGTAGTTGTATCTTTGACTCCAGGGCTTTCAATTTCTCTTCAAGAACCTGCACTGCCTGTACCAAATAGGACTCTTCCTGTATTTCAGTAACGTAAACCCCAACTTCAGGATCTCTCTTCTTCTTGGATCTGGATTCAGCCAGCTCTTCTTTCCTCTGTCTTTCATACTCACTAAGGAAAAACCGTAGATCTTTCAGAGTGCGACACCGCTTGTCTCGGATATAGCGGTTGGGTCCTGGTTGTAAACCACATGTTATGAGCTTAATTTTCTCCATCTCGTCTAGGCCTCGGTTAGAGGCAACTAGACGGCCATACATATCGAAATAATAGGTCATGGCGGATTCATTCGCCCGCTGATGTCTACCGTAGATAGACCTCCCTGTCCCTCCGTCGAAGGCATTTTCAAACTCCTTCATCACTTGGGCCCACGACATCAAGTCCCAAGAATCCTTTTGTCTTCCGTAGGCGTCTAGAACCAGGTTTTTCTTACAACTCTCTTTGATCCCCTTGTACCACTGCATAGCTTCTTTTTCTAGGTGCTGGGGAAGAACTTCTTTCTTGGCTCTTTCATTCCACCCACTGGTGAACAGCTCAAATCGGTCGATAAACTCTCCCACGTCTTCATCTTCCGTACCTAGATATGGCGCTAGCATACGTTGCTGGATATAACGGACAGTGGAAATCTCTCCCATGTTTTGAGGTGGGGCTGTCGTCCCGTCTATCCCTTGATCATCAGTAGCGAGGATCTGTAGCCTAAGATGAGTTTGTGTTCTCACTGCTCTCGCTTCTGGATTGCGTAACACTATCTCATTTGATGGCGGAGCATACGGAATTTGAGCGTTTCCGTCAGCACGTGGATGTATGGCTGAGCCTCCCACTGCTCCGTCTGACCATGCCCGTCCCTCGACCATCACTGGAAGTCCCTCTTGTCCTGGTCCGTGTGNGCCTCCCACTGCTCCGTCTGACCATGCCCGTCCCTCGACCATCACTGGAAGTCCCTCTTGTCCTGGTCCGTGTGACGGGCCTTCTACCGAACTCATTCTCGGTGGTCTGTAACTTGCTTCGCCAGCCCTCATCTGGTTCCATTGATAACCTCCTGGTGGTGGTTCAACTTTCTCTTCTTCCTCATTGAGCCGCCCGTTAAGCATGGTGACTCCTCTTCTCAACTCATCTAATTGGGCCTGTAGCCGCTGGAACTCTATCTCGGACAGGGTTAAACGATTGTTCCTTGTCTCCGATCTTCCGGCGACTGGTTCACTGATCGGAAGGTTTCCTCTTCCATTTTGTTCTCCAAGAGCATCGGGCTGCTCTGATCCTTCTGTACGGACATGTTCCAATTCTCTTTCAGTTGAGGTGCTGGGGCCACTTGCGCCTTGAGTGGCCGTCGTTGGCCTACCCTCCATGTCTCCTGCTGGTTGGCTAACAGCCTCTTTTAGCCTTCCCGGTACCACATCCTCGGGTTCTCTATTCCTTTCAATTTCCGAATTCCTTTCAATTTCCGACCAGCTTGGTCGAATCCCACTTGGATTCTCAGGTTGCATCTTTTCCACAACTGCTATCGAGTACTCCACTGTTTCCGGAGTAACTTGAATCACCAACCCTGGTGGTGGATGTATCTGTGCAATTCTCCTTCTTCGCAACCTGATGTTAGTTAACCTGACTCTTGTGTTCGGTGTCCCCCTGTTACTTTATCGAACTGTGCTAAGTTTTTCTGTTGGAACGTCAAACCTCTCTCGAAAAGATCGTTCCNCCATGCCCGTCCCTCGACCATCACTGGAAGTCCCTCTTGTCCTGGTCCGTGTGCCGGGCCTCCTACCGAACTCATTCTCGGTGGTCTGTAACTTGCTTCGCCAGCCCTCATCTGGTTCCATTGATAACCTCCTGGTGGTGGTTCAACTTCGTTTTCTTCCTCATTGAGCCGCCCGTTAAGCATGGTGACTCCTCTACTCAACTCATCTNATTGAGCCGCCCGTTAAGCATGGTGACTCCTCTACTCAACTCATCTAATTGGGCCTGTAGCCGCTGGAACTCTATCTCGGACAGGGTTAAACGATTGTTCCCTGTCTCCGATCTTCCGGTGACTGGTTCACTGATCGGAAGGTTTCCTCTTCCATTTTGTTCTCCAAGAGCATCGGGTTGCTCTGATCCTTCTGTACGGACATGTTCCATTTCTCTTTCAGTTGAGGTGCTGGGGCCACTTGCGCCTTGAGTGGCCGTCGTTGGCCTACCCTCCATGTCTCCTGCTGGTTGGCTACCAGCCTCTTCAAGCCTTCCCGGTACCACATCCTCGGGTTCTTTATTCCTTTCAATTTCCGAATTCCTTTCAATTTCCGACCCGCTTGGTCGAATCCCACTTGGATTCTCAGGTTGCATCTTTTCCACAACTGCTATCGAGTACTGCACTGTTTCCGGAGTAACTTGAATCACCCACCCTGGTGGTGGATGTATCTGTGCAATTCTCCTTCTTCGCACCCTGATGTTAGTTAACCTGACTCTTGTGTTCGGTGTCCCCCCTGTTACTTTATCGAACTGTGCTAAGTTTTTCTGTTGGAACGTCAAACCTCTCTCGAAAAGATCGTTCCCTGCGGTGGCGGTGGGAGACGCCAAAGGCCTGTTTTCTCTGTCTATCCTCGAGTACGGTGTACTGGAATAGATCGGTTTCACCAGTTCTGAATCACTCCGTCGATCCAGTGTAACTCGAGTACTTCCCCCTGAAGTGACAAACATAATTATGAGCCCTCTCTACGGATATGCCAAACAAAAATTCTTTTAGGCCATGATCTAACTCTTTGAGATCTCTCAGATCCCTTTCCCTGGTTTCTGACTTGTTCTTTCTCGGATCCCCATTTGAATAATAACGGCGTTAGCTAACAACCTAACAGCCTACCAACACATAGATGTACCCCACAAAGTCCTACGGCCGTAGTCTACATTTTTTTTCTATACCGCTCAGGCGCTTCACCCAGTCTTTATAACTCAAAATACCCCTTTCGGGCACTACACAAAGTATCTACGCCTAACCGGTACTTCACGAAGTCTCACGAAGTGTCACATAGCGGGTACCACTATAGGGATTCGTTTAGCACTGCCTAAGATGTGATGATTGGATTCTCTAGGTCCAGTTCCATCCGTCACACCTATTCTAATGCTTCTGATTTTCTTTTCTTTTCGTCTACAGTCAGATCTTCCTAAGGACCTACCTTGTCCTACCAGGATCACGTAGTAGAGCTAGTAAACAACCCGACCTCCCGGCATTCTACTACATTTAACTAAACCTATCTAAGATCTAGTTCCACTAAGGTGGTCATCCGTTTCCACTAAGTTTTCTTCCCTAAGTCTGTTCTAGACTTCACCACCCGCCATACTCCTACCTACACCAGCCCCAGTTCCATTCGAACTACCGAACATTATCACTAAGATTTAATTTCTAGCTAATCACCAAGGTCCAACTTTCAAATAATTATTAAAATACTGTCACATAGGTGTCTGCTACCGATCTGCGGACAGAACCACAAAAGGTTTCTTTAACGTCCCCCAACAGGACGGAGAGGAGGGTCATTCGTTTAGTTCACAATTTTAGTCACTTTCAAGCCAAGCCCTCGGGGTTGTGCAATTATTACAAGTTCTAAGCAAACTTATTGTGTCCCGTAGGTTACTAACCCACAGCAGCAGAAAAACTAACGCTAATCCAAATACATAAAGCATCATCAGTTCACATCTGGCCAGCCTCCAATGCGACCTTGCCAAATCTTGGAACATTTTACTTTCACTTAGTGGGAATTATCCAAATATGAAATCAAATGATTTATCAAAGCGTAGACGAGATATACGGAATATAGATATGCCAAACAGAACAGTAAAATGAGACAAAAATACAGCAACGCCATAAGGGCGAAGCGAAGGTAAAACAGTACTAACAGTAGTAATGCCAATAACATTTTTACAAAAAAAAACAACAAACGAATAATAAGAAACAAACAAGAACACACAAAGTTACTTCTCGGATGAATTATGGGGGATTATTAAATGAATGGGTTTAAGATTCTAATTTAGTTTAACAGAAGATTTCTACTAGTAGTCTCATACTACTGTAGAAGATTCCGCCGGTTCTGTTCTGGAAATTGGGATAGGGTTATACTCACCAAGTACTCTGGGAAAGAGTAGTGAGTCCGGTGTGGGGGTACTATGGATTCCGTTTCAATGGGTATCTACCAGTACAGCAGAAGATTCTTCTGTCCCGTTCCGCGGGAGAATTCCGCCGGTAGTCTAGTACTACCGCAGGAGATTCTGGTAACTCTATTCCGCGGAAGAATTCTGCCGGTAGTCTAGTACTACCGCAGAAGATTCTGGTAATTCCGTTCGCGGAAGAATTCTGCCGGTAGTCTAGTACTACCGCAGAAGATTCTAGCAATTCCGTTCCGCGGAAGAATTCTGCCGGTAGTCTAGTACTACCGCA
>NIPM01000414.1:153350-191863 GCA_002738285.1 Holacanthella duospinosa | reverse complement strand
TCTGAGGATCCAATTTGTCAACTTCCACCAGACACACTTATAACCAAACTTATCTTACTGAACTTCTCCTTAACAATAGGGTAAGGCAAGAACGGGAAAACTTACAAATAATGATGAGGTTACTTCAAAGTGAATGTTTATTAGACAAAGCTTAATTTCTACTTCGCTTGTCGCAGAACCTTATTCCACAAAGCGTGAACCTAGACTGCCCCCCTCCTATCCCGAGACACAAGAAAGATCAGTTTTATTACTTTCGTGATAGGAAAACCACAAACAACATCTAAGTGGTTTTCTTTCCTTCCTTATCACTTAAACAGGAAACCTTTATCCTGTACAAGCGACATTATCATTTCCCGATTATTGCGAAATCCTTCTTTCGAAAACCGATTTCGCCACAATACCATGAAGACCAAAGCTGCATCCCATCTATCTTGAATGGTGATTGCATCTAAGGGTTTTTCACATTCCATTGTTGAATCAATCAAAGACAGGATAGTATTTGGATTGTCTGAATGGAAGGATGGATGACCGACGAACTTGCGCGTAATACTAAGGAATAGTTCTCGCTCATCCTGGAATCGGTTCTGGATAATATGCCACGCAATCTCGTAGTTGGCATCGGTAATGCTGAATGACTTGGTAAGCTTCGCTGCAGATGCTGTCAGACTTGACTGAAGGTATGTAAACTTCTGTGCATCGCACAGGAAGCGTTGTTGTGGATTGTGGTGATGAACATGTCGCGGAAGGAAACCCAATCGTTCACGTCACTGGAGAATGGTTGAAGGGAAATCCTGAGAAGTCGGATGTCAGACCCTAGAGCATTCTTGAAGTTCGACACTTGAGGAATTGTAGCATCCGTTGTGTCTGGTTTGAGAAGAATGGCACGAATCATCTGAATTCCGATGACGACTCGGTCAGTGAGATCAAAAATTTCGTCCATTTTTTCATTTTGATCATTTAATTCTTCTAGAATGCAGATTGTCAAAATTCTGTCGTGGAGATTGTTGAGTCCCTGAGACAGCCCTTGAGTTTCATTAAGGTAGTGGTTGACGTCAATTACATCCGGCGGCTTGTTCGCGTTCTCCTGGATAAGCTTCTTAAACTTCAGCAGCCTCTTGACCTTATTCTTCCTATCTTTCTTCAGCTTCTCAAACTCGGAAAGGACCAATGTGATTCGCTAACTAGTGAGAATAGAAAAGAGTACCTTGTATCCAAATGAAATTCTACGATCGTGAGTGCGTAAGGTAGATGTTGAATATCCGGCTCGAAGGACCAACGTTTTGCTTGTATCCAAAGTGAACACAAAGTAATTTGTATAGGGATGTTATTTATACACAGGAACAAAATAAGATTTGAGGTAGATTCAGTAATAGATACCCCTGGAACAATTTTCTTACTAGGAAAGAATTCAGGTCAAAAACAGATCAGCAACAGGTCAGAAACAGAAACAGATCAGGAACAAATGTTTAATAATAATGATAGAGACAGGTCAGGAAGAGGAACAGATCAGGAACAAATGTTTAACACGAACAGAAGTTAACAGGAATTGATTCAAGAATTATCCATTCAATAGATGCACTAAAGTGATAATAAACTTGGAAAACAATGAAAACTGTTACTAGTAACTAGTAATGAATGTCATTAAAAAATAAGAGAGCGAAAATTTGAGCGACCTTCCTCCCTGAATTCTAATTGAACACTGATTTAATTTAAAAGAAAATGGGAGTTTAAGAAATGCATAAATAATATTTACAACAAAATAAATAAACTTAAATAGGTATTGTTTCGTTGGCAACGCGCACTCAACATACTCCCCGCCTTGAAATACTCATTTTGTAATTAAAACAAGCGTCAACCCGAGTCTAAACATATCGAAAGAGAACACTAGGATTTGTTTCATTTTATAATAGGAACTGTTTAGTAGTTTGGGTAACGGGTATTAAGAAATATATAAATAATATTTATAAAAGAATAAATAAATTTAAATATGTATTGTTTCGTTGGCAACGCGCACTGAACAAGTCCAAAGTTTAATATAAACACATGAGTTCAAAGTTTAATATAAAAATACGAGTTCCAAGTTTAATGTGAATGAGTCCAAAGTTTAATCACAGAATGAGTAAAAATGTTGCTTTTCGACACTATTTAAACGGGAGAACCACATAACACAACAGTTCAAATCAAGACACCAATCACTATGGACGGCTGTAACAATTGCTACCGATTTGTATGCATATGTGGAAACAAATCGTCCTGGCAACCATGGGAATCTACAGATAGTGATACAAAACGGTTTAAACCAAACGAAGAAGATAATGAATTCACCATCCAAAATCTGAGAGAACGTCGCTGTCATATTTGTGAACAAAAATTTAAATGTGTAGCTCATTTGCAACAACACATCAATGATTTCCATCCACAAGTGTATACTGAGACAATCATGCAAGTTGGTGAGGGACAAATTGATGATCAGCTAGATATAGTTTCTTTAGGAAGTGCAATTAATGGAACATACAAAGCGTATAAAGTGCAAATGGGTAATGTGCAACCAATTTTACTAAACACACTTTTTCGTCGTCTTAAATCAAACTTGGTAAATCTTCTGAAGGCTAAACTGCAAGAACTGAAAAATTATAAAGTAGAGTTTTACGCAGTCCTGGATTTTGAAAAGGAAAATGTAGATGGAACCTTTACACAAAAGTATCCACTATTCAGATCATTTCTGTTTGCAGTTAACATTGATCATGAAATTGCATTTGTTTTGAAATAGATGCTGTTGTATTTTAAAGAAACTATTGAGAATTATACACACATAGTGTCCGGTTGAGTGTTTAAGTCAATTGTCTCATTCAATATACTCTTTGCCGAATACAACAATTTTTCTGGTGGTAGTGAGGACTGTTTATTACCCGATGCGTTAAAAACAAAAATAAAGTGTTTAGTTTGTCTACCTGTTGATGACAATTTATGTTTCAAAAGATCTATACATCTCCACCGAAATTTGCGCCCAGAGTTTCTGCAAACTACACTTTCAGGAATAAAAAAAATATTGAAAAATAAGTATACTACGACCCATTGTTTAGAAATGGAAAAGTGGATTGGGAAAATATAACTTTCCCATTTACTTTAAATCAAGTGAAAAAATTTGACAAACAAAATCCATCGATTCCATTAACTATAATTTGCTATGACAAAGACATGAAACTTAATATCACATCTTGGAAAGAAGGAGGTAACAAATCTGTTGATGATATCATTCACCAAGTAATTGAAAGTAAAACAAATACTCACTATTAAATGAAATTAGGTCAAAATGCTATACTCTGCACACATGCAAAACAGATCGACCAACCAGGATTGATATGTTGTTGTATCTTGGAAAAGAAAAATGCCACTTTCTATTTATCGAAAACCTACACGCAATGTTGTATCGTTCCCAAAATCGTATGAGAGCACATATTTGCCGATATTGTCTCCAAGCATTTACACAACACACATTCTTTGAACATAAGCGATATTGCGCCAAATTGGGATTACAAAAGACAAACTTTTCAAGACATACATTTCACAAATTTGTCCATTTTCAGCGTACCATCAAAGTCCCAAATGTTGTATTCGCCGATTTTGAAAGCACGTTGGAGGAAGTTCAAGATTTTAATGTCGTGGGAAAGAAAAACCTTAATCATCACAAAACTGGCGCATCTTCTTGGATGCATGTAGATCATAATCACCAAATTGTAGAGCACATGGTTTATTATGCAACTGAGAGTAATGAAAACGTTGCTCAAAAAATGCTCAAGGAACTAATTGATTTATCACGTTTATCTGTGGAAGTATCAGCAGCAGATGAAAGGGCTAAAACGTTAATGATTATGAATCCAGAAAAGGAAACTCAACTAAAGGATCATACCTTTTGTCGAACCCAACGCTGCTTTTTGGAACAAGGGGTTTGAACCAAATGATGTAGTGCATCGTCACCATTGCCATAGAACTTTTAAATTTGAAGGTAAAATTGTCAAATTACTTTTCTATATTTATATAATTCTAAATTTCTTATAGGCTTGGCTCATAGCTATTGTAACATGAAGGCCATACAAAAAAAAATGAACTCGTTGTCATCTTTTATAATTTCAAATGATACGATAGCAAATTGATCTTGGAGGCAGTCAACAAGGATTTGATTCAAGATGTAGAAGTAATTGCATCGTCGTCTGAAAAATTTGCATGTGTAATTTTGAAATCACAACGACAAACTGTAAGATTTATAGACACGTATGCATTTTTCAATAGGAGCTTCGAAGCTCTTGGAAATAATTTACAGGAATTTAAAATTACTAAAAAGGGTATTCAGTCACCTCAGTGAAGAAGACATGAAACTTTTGCAAGTAAAAAAAATTTACCCGTACAACTACAATGGACTCTGTTGACAGATATAGTGAAACTATATCTGTTTACCATCATTTACCATCCTTGGAATTTTTTTAAAACAATTTAACAAAGGATGACATCACTCCAGAGCAATATTCATATGCACAAAACGTAAGGACTACGTTGAAAATTGAGACAATGGGACAATATACAAACGCATATTATGTTTTGGACACAGCGATATTTGGAGATTGTATTTTACGTTTACGTGACGTAATGTACACGAGTTATGGTCTGGATATAAGTCATTATTTTTTCTTACCAATATTAGTTTATGACGCGGCACTGAAAATTAATGGAGTGTCTTGAGCATATCAAAGATTCCACAATGTATATCATGTTAGAACTTAGTGTACGGGGTGGTCTTGTTACCGTTGGTGACATTATAACTTGCAAAGCCAACAACCCACACATGGCAGACGTTGATCCTTCAAAACCAATAATTTGGATTATAATGCTTAACGCCAACAACTTGTATGGAACAGCATTAGTCGAATACTTACCAGAAAAGGACTACCATTGGGTCGACAGAAAAGAGAGAACATGAATATGGACCCGACTAATTTTTTTCAAAATATTCCTGATGTGGACATATTGGCTATTTTGTTGAAGTGGATGTAGTTATTCCCCCAGAATTACACGATAAACTAAATGCATATACGCCAATGCCATATAAACGTGTCGTTAGAAGTGAAGAGTTATCACCAAATATGGCAAACTTTGGCGATGATGTTGGAGCAACAAACGTGACTTTCATGAGAGGAAAAATTATGTTTGTCACTACCACGCTTTAAAATGTTGAATCAAGTTGGATGTAAAGTGACCAAAGCTTATCGTGCAATCAAATTTACACAATCACTATGGTTAAAACCTTTTATCAATTTCAACACAAGAAAACGACAAAAATCAAATAGTAAAATTGAAGTAGCATTTTGGAAATTGGCTTCAAATGCTTGCTTCGGAAATTTTGTAGAAAATAAGCGAATGAGGGTCAACATTCTTCTCATCACCGATAGAGCTATGGCCTTGAAGTTTAACAAAAAATCCACAATTCCAAATATCAATATAATAAGCAAGACATTGTTTTAATTTCCCTGAAGCGCCTAGAAGTTACGTTGGATAGACCTATTGCTGTTGGTTCAGCATGTTTAGAATTGTCAAATGTAATCATGTTTGATTAGTACTATGATTATTTTTCTAAAACATATGGCAACAAACTAAATTTGCTGTGTACTGACACAGATAGTTTTTGTACTAAAACTGGAAACTCAAAACTTTTTTGAAGGAATGAAGGACGATGAGGGTGACAGGTTCGACATGAGCAATTTTGATCTAAACCACACCTACTTTGGACAATATCATAGTCTGCGAAACAAGAAGAAATTGGGTTGTATGAAAGATGAAATAGCAAATGCTATCATTACACATTTTGTACTCAATAAACCAAAGTTGTATGCATTCAGATATGTAAAAAAATGACATAGATTCACTCACAAATCTAAATGTTACCAGTGAAGAGTTTACAAAGAAAGGAAAAGGAATTCCAAGACTTGCTCTTCAATGCCACTGTCAATTTGAATATTTTGTCAACGCAATAGAATACCCTATTTAAACGCATGTGACAACCAAATAAATTCGTAGTTTTGATAAAAAATTATATACTATAAAGTCAACGAAAAAGGCAATTAATGGTTTTGATTTCAAACGATTTATTTTACCAGACAATGTTAATACATTAGCTTACAGGCGTAAGGACATTGTATTATATTATTCTTAAGACAAATAAACTTTTACAATATCTGAAATTTCACTTCTGCAAAGTAAACATTTTGAAATGGCAGTAGCACTATACATTTCACGTGACAAATGACGAAATGGAAAAAATACGACGCTACAGTGTTTGTCTAAACAAATTTTACCAGTAATAGTAGCATCAGTTTGATTTGGGAATAAATCTTTTACCAACAATATATAAGGACAATATGACGTCCATCTTTGTGTTCAGTCCAGGAGTCATCAGTTGGTTCAAATTTATAAATTCCAATTTCACAATAAAAACAGCATACTTTATCCACAGCTCCCAAGTAAAATCCTGCAGCTGTCAATTCAGTTGATTATAGATTATGGTTCTATGTTACAAACGATCTTAAACGCGATTCCAGTGTCACAAATGATTTAAAAATAGGTCCATGACATATTTTCACAACACCCGTGGCACTATCCATCTTCATAATGACGTATAGACTGTACGAGAATCTGGAAAAATTGAGTCACATATTTTGTTATCGTTGTCTTGTTGTAAATGTAAGTCGATAAACAAATGTCCGAATGATTTTTTCATAACATCCTGATATGCAGTTTCAAGCACAGTATTTCTTTTACCACCAGACAATTGACGTCCAATACAGTATATTTGATTTGTTTCCCACAGATTTTTCATTAAACAAATATACTGGCAGTTTAAAGACAAAGTCCTTAGAAACTTTTCAAAAAAGTGTTGTCTTTCAGATTGTGCGCAGCCAGATATTATCATGTAAAATGGTGCGTGAAGACGATATTGAAAATCTACACTTTCCATCTTGACACACAAAATCAAACTCAGACATTAAGTGAAAATATTACGTGTAAGGTCCAAAGTCAGCAGTATGTAGACAATATAGAAGATTAAATTAAGTGAAAATAAGAAGTATAAGGTTCGAAGTACAGAGTTTAACACATCATGTAATAATATAAATTGGGTGCGGTCAAAGTCAGAAGTATATAGAGAATAAGCAAGGTTAAATTAACTGTAAATAATGAGTTTAAAATCCAAAGTACAAAATTGAACACGACATGTGAGTCATGTTGACAATTAGACGAGGTCAAAGACCACTGAAAAATCAAACATATATATATATAAAAGTTGCAATCTCCATAGGTCAATTATTATCCAAGGAGACTTGAGACCACTCAAATTTAACAGAAGCAAAAATGGAATCCTATCTCCATACATCATATACAATTTGCGTAGCCTTTTGTTTTGTAACGGGGGTTACATAGATACAAAAATTTGAAAATTCTACCTGCAGGAATACATGGGCATTATAACTGCCCTCTTGCCCTCATGCCCTCACGAACCAAGCCTGCTTTCCTGCCCTCGTGCCCTCACGAATCAAGTCTACCCTCCTGCCCTCATGCTCTCATGCCCTCACGAATTAAGTCTGCCCTCCTTCCGTGATTGAGAGAGCAGGAGGGCACTTGTTCATGTAAGAATCAAAATGGGAGAAATACTCCGATGCAAATAAAGCGAATCATTTAGAAATTGGTGTCGGAACAAGCGTCTAAGCCCAGACATAAAAAAGAGGACATGAGAAACAAAAAAATGATGACAACGTACTTTCAAATCGCAATGTTTTATTTCTAAATATGATAACCGTGTGTATTGACAATTTGGAATTTTTTGATAAAAAAAAACAAACGTATTTGTTTATGATTGCTTGTTGGTTTAATTATTTTCCAAATGAAATAAAAATAAAGCCCGATCATTACGTTTACATTTTAAACTAGGTTCAATATAAATACACAAATAAGGGTACAGAAATTAAATGTTTATGTGAGTGCAAGTTAACTGGCCTAGTGCCCTCACGATCTTAATCTACACTAATGACCTGACAAACCAATCCTGTCCTAATGTCATCACTATCCAAATCTGCCCTCCTGCTCTCGTGCCCTCATGCCCTCACGAATCACCTCTGACCTCCTGCTCTCACGGTTTAAGTCTGCCCTCATGCCCTCATGCTAATACCTGCCCTCGCGCCATCAGGACTGCCCTCATCGAGAGGGCACGAGGGCAATTTGCCCATGTATGCCTGCAGGCATTTAGTATTTCTACCTATGCCTCTCACAAGGAAGCTTCATGTTCACACGTTCGCAAGTGTGCTACGCTATGGACTGAGAGGACATAAGGGATGCTACACCTTATACTGAGGGAGACGAAGGATAATATTACAATTACATATTGTAGACTAAATGATAATTAGGGATTTACAGGTAGGAAGAGAACAGCATCGGCGTCAGTGGAGTAGGTAAAATAAGTTAGATATTTTGTATGAGGAAGATTGCTTCACAAACTGTTCAACTGTTAACATCTCTTTTGTATTACTCTGTGGTTGAATAAAATATATAATAATTCTACTTTATTAGAAACTAACATTGAACCACTCGTCAAGTCTTTCCTTATTTTACTTTGACTGTTCCTCTCGAAGGCCAGAACTTGCTCATATATCTTCAATAACAATTGTGACCTCTCTGCAAGAGAGATCCTAAGTCCGCTAAGAATTGATCCTAAGGTCAACTAAGGAAATCAGGTTAAGGAGTGAATTACTCTGTAAAGAGCTAATCCTCCAACCGTAGACCCTATGGTAGAGATTGACTAAATAGTAGATTCGCCAACATAGCCAGGGTAGGCCGAAGGCCACGGTGGGGTCGGAGCGGCGCAAGTGTCGTCAGCAACACTTGGATCCAGCCATAGTACCGACCGCGCGATGGATCGGGCGAGTGAACTCGAAACTATGGATTGAAAGCAGCTTCAAATTTATTTTTTTAATTTCTACTTATGTTATAATATGTTGAAGCTAACATTCAGCTTGTATCACTGTTCAAGCGTTATTTTTTCTCAATAATTAAAAAAATTGAATCAGAACCAGTTTTGAATTTCATGACTTTTCGCGCCAAGAAACCTATGTTGTGGCGGAAAGCTAATTTGGCGTAAAACTACCTTACTTCCATTTGTGTTATTTTATATTTTTTTAATTTTATAAATTATTTTTGGGCAATACATTCAAATTTGTCTATTAAATCAGACCACCTTGCATATTAAGCACACCTTTGTTTATGTTAGTTATTCTAATGGAGGATTTGTTACTATTGTTCTCCTAAGACCACTCATGTACAGGATGTCCACAGTTTTTCAGTTACGGTCAAAGCAAGCTTTCACATTTTTCAGAAGTCTTGTTGTGGCGGAAAGTGTTTTGGTATGTTTAGGAATATTTCAAATGTTGATCATTTTGTCGCATAGGAGAAATTGTCTGTCGTGTTTGTCATTAACTAGTTTTGGTGATTCGACCGGATACTCTTAGGTTCTTAGACTATTATTCCTTTGGACTGCCTCTATCAGTTAGGACGTAAGTATGAGGAATCCAGTGGAGTTGAGGGTAAGAGAAAGTTAATTGAGAAGGAGAGTGGAGAAGGTCCATTTGTTTTGTTTTGGGGAGTAATTGAGAGAAGACAAGTCTGGGAGATACAAAACCACGAGATCACTTCTCAAACTCAAAAGTCGAAATCAAACTGGAAAGAAAGCTAGGAAAGGAGAAAGTGAAGAAGACAGAAGGATTTCCACTGCTTTCTGCTTCCTGTCAGCATATGGGTGTCAGAAGTATGGTTTTTCTCTCTGATTTTGAAAGCGCTAGAGATGAGAGATGTGATAGACCCGAAAGCCTTTTCTCTTGGAAATGGATCTCCGAAGAAAAAGTCCAGGGATCAGGAACCCTAATAATCGTACTCTAAGACTACCGCTTTTCATTTCTATTTTTAGTTACACCGCTTTATTTCATTACTTTTCATCCCGACGAGTCAACTCGACGGATTTCATTCACTAACTTTCACCATCAATCTTACTTTCACTATCATTACTTCATTGATTGGAAAGGGTAGAAAAATAATTTAAATTATACTTTGAGTTCAGCTTATGACACTAAACTACTCATGTACTCAACTTTGCCCTTAAGTCATTGTGAAAATAAACAACTAAGTAAAATAACTAAGTAGAATTTTTACATTATTTTTGCTTCTAAAAACTGGTGTCACGTCAAACTAATGTTAAGATGGTAACTTTCAATTGTATTCATACAGTTTGAAGAAAAAGTTACAATGAATGAGTTTTTTTTTTTTGGGTGGATAAGGTTATAAAAAATTATTAAATTGTAGTGAAAGACTTTCACTAATATTGAAAACTCATCCTATTGTGAACATTATCAAACAATCTTTCATTTCCATCAAATTATCTCTCTCTCTTCATGTCTACCGTGAATAACCTGGGGTCTTGTGTTCAAAGTCTGTTCGTTCTCTGTAATACTTATATGTAACCTATACCTTCAAACCAAAAATGAAAAAAAAATCCTCTTAACATTCTATGCAATGAGACGAGTTCCTCCATTTCTCTTATCATTTCAGTGAAAGTTAGGTTATTTTCATTTTTGTCGGAGAGTATAGATTCAGAATCTTGGTTTCTTTCTCTGTGTGTGGTGTGGAGGAAGTGGGAGAGTGGAGGTGATTGGCGGGTGTTTTAGAATTCAAGGAGTAAGAGATTGATGATTTCCTCATTGTTGAATGAGTCGGGTCTTACGAACCGAGAAATGAGACCCACATGTCGAGTCGAGAGAAGTATCATTAGAGAATTCTCGTAGGTAAAAACTCCGAATTTCAATAACTACACAGAAACCGGTCTAAATATGCTAATTTTACACAGAATGGAGACAAAACTGTATAACTAAAAGCAAAAAGTTTATCAGATAAAAAGTAAATAGCATACGACTAAGCAAGACGGAAGTAGTATGCTAGACGAGGTTTCCCCCCCCCCCCCCCCCCNACCGACCCTTAAAGCCACCGACCTACCCACCGCCCTAAGTATTTCCACCGACCACCGACCTAAGTCAGCAGTGTTGCTAAATTCACACCACCCTAGGTATTTCCACCGTCCACCGACCTAAGTGAAAGGTGTTTGTAAGGTCACAGTAGAACTCAGCCACACACTCTGGCACCTTAAAACCCCAAAATTTATTATTAGCGATAAACACCCTAACTCTTGGATCATTGTTGGGATGGAAGACCCTAAGTATTAAGTTCAAACATGTTGAAACCTGTCGCAAGGTCCACCGTCCACGGACCTAAGAACCTAAGTAACTCACCGACCATTGAGCTAAGCCTGCACGTAGCCTATGAACCTAAGAATTCGCATTCTCCACAACAAACCTAAGAACCTAAGTAACTCACCAGCCATTCGACCTAAGTTTGCGATGTTGTCACATCTCGAAGACCCAAGGTACTTCCTACAGCACAGTTACCTATAAACCCAGGAACATAAGTATTCTTATTCTGTACAGTTGAACTCGGTCACACACACCCCACTACAAGACCGCAAAATTTATTTTCACCAATGAAACACCCAAACTCTTGTAGCATACGTACACCCTAATTATTTCCACCGTCCATGGACCTAAGAACCCAAGTAAGATACCAGCCATTGACCTAATCAGCGGCGTTGCCACATTCCAGAAACTTGTCGAATCATGTTTCAACCTGTCGTAACCTATGAACACAAGTATTTTCATTGCCTACAGTCCACGGACCTAAGAACCTAAGTAGTTCACTATCCACCGACCCAAGTCGGCGGTGTTGCCACATCTCGCAAATTTATTCAAGCATGTTTAAACCTGTCTTAGCCTATGAATACAAGTATTCTTATCCCTAAGTATTTCCACCGATCATCGTCCTAAGTCAGCAGTGTTGCTAAATTCACACTACACTATGTATTTCCACCGACATAAGTCAACATTGTTGCTAAATTACACGGAGATGTGAACCTAAGTTTGCCAGCGATCTAAGTCCGCAATGTTGCCACATCTCGAAAACTTATCCAAACATGTTGAAACTTGTCACATAAGAAGTCACATTCTCCACAGTCGACGAACCTATGAACCTGAGAATTCACATGTGGTGTTGTCACATTCCACNCGCCCGCCCAATATGTATACTTGCTCAAGTTGTTACAGTATCACTCCTAAGTAATTTAAGCTGAGTTATTTCTATTTATGACGCCAGTATCACTCTTAAGTTTGACATAGCTACACTAGGAATTCAATACTTTTATTTGTTTTTTGCAAGTGAAATGAACCTCGTCTAGCATGCTACTACGGACTTACAGGAATTTAGATGTACAGTGTAGTGCAAGTTCTTAAGAGGTTCTTTTAGGATCTTGTTACATAGAAATATTCACATTCACAATATTCACTAATTTTTCTTATTAAAACTTCCTTCCTGTCGGAACTTTTAGTCCAAGTACTTTTACTTTCGTCAACTGAGTCTCAACTAAAACTGAAGGATGAGTAAACAAGAATCCTGACCCGTCCCTCTACTTGTTAAATCAGGAAAGTGAAAGTGCAGGACCTGGGAGGAATCTTCAATTCTCTAGAGCATATGTACAAGCATCGCTCTCTGTCACAAAATGCAGAAATTGAAATGAAATCTATTCCAAGTAGCGATAAGCCTAAAAAATCAGTTTTCGTTCTAAAAGTTTAAAAGCAATTAGAATTTGAGCTGAGCCTATGAATTATGAGAAATGAAAGCGTCATGTGTAGAGTCTACTTGATATCTTGATATCAATTGAATTGATATCTTTCCCTGATCCAATCAGCTCAGTCTCGCAGACTCAATTGTCATTAGCCTGTCTTTTGAATTCAGCGCCAGAGCCAGATCCTTACAATAACCCCTCCAAATCTTCCTTACAACCGATTACATAAAACCACAGTGGAACAAGGCATTAAGAATTCAAACTCCAAGACTTTCTCTCTAGAGATTTAACAGTTATTTTTCGGCCTCCTGTTCTCAAAATTCTAGTGGAAATTTTAAGACCAACATAAATCTTCGATGAAAAGGTTTGTCTTCATTTATCTCCACCTTCTAAACTCTCCGTTGGCAACTGAAACTAAAAAATTAAGTTGATTTCTCATATGTGTGGGAGGATTTGCTCAACTTTCTCTAACTTTCGTCAGATAAAGTAAAAAACCTTGGAGAAGGTAATGAAAATAAATTGTTCAATTTCCGTGAATTCTCTTAAGCTAGTAAAGTAGAGTCATGCATAGTAGGAAACTTTTCTCATTTGAAGAAATGTTACAACATTTGGCGGCAATTTCAAACATCCACTCCGACAAATATCAACTACGCATTTCTAAATTTTTTTTACAATTATGTTGTTTACAAAGCCAGGGAGTGATTTTGGCAAACGTCCACTATGAAAATCAATAAATTATGTAAATGCACTGTATTATTCACTTAAAATTTGATAATTTCACTGAAAATTCTAATCGAAGATAAATTTGTGCATAAATATGAATTTCATATTCCTCAATTGTCAGTTTTTCTTTTCAAATGAATCATTTATTTCGGTGTTTTTTGGTTGGTGGAAGGCGTTAAAAATTTCTTAAACTTTCTCCATTTGCTTTTTTTCGCTCATCCGGTTTCCCTAAGTAGGAAAAAGACTTTTCTCTTTCTTTTTTACAAAAAGTAAACTTTTTTTGTGGATGTAGTGAGAGAAGAGAGATTTATCTTTAGAAGTATGTGGAGGTGGGCAAGATTCGTAAAAATAAAGAAAAGAGCATTGAACAGTGGTAACCGGAAGAGAAAGTTGAAGAGACTTTCCCGGGGCAGTAGAATTGACTCATAAATCCCGCCTTGTTCTTAATAGCCCCGACACAACTGAATTATCCGAGGACCTTGTTGAGCCTCAGAGGTGACACGACACTCAAGGGACACATTACAACTCCGTCTCAATCGCTTTATGACCCTTTCACTTTCCTGCTCAATTCAAATGTATGAAGAAGATAGGTTCATGTACGAAAAAGATAGGTTCAGAGAGGACTTATTACATTTAGTTTCTACAGTGGAGTTTACTAAAGTAAGGCAGGGAAAGAGAATTTTCTTTCACTTTGTCATGAAGTAGCTTGAGAAGGTGAGAGTTACTTTAGTAAACACCACTGCACATTCACAGAAATTGATCCCACTTTTTCTGTTTCATGTTTTCATTTACAAGGTTCCCAAATCTATGTATCCTATGTTTATTAGCTGTATTTGAATTTTTTATCTCGAATTACTTAAAAACCTAGCCTAAAACAAATTCACCACACGGTTAGTTACACCAGGTTACGGAATCCCATCACAAAAGTCATTGCTGAACCAAGAGTTGAGATTTACGAGTAAAATAACTTACATAGCTTGAATAAAATCTTATTTTTAGATAGCCTAAAGGTGCTGAGCTAAGATACAAAAATTACGAAACGCCATGAATAATTTGATTCTGTTGAAGAGAAAGTAGAATACAGTGTGGAATTTGAATAATTCAGGTTATCATAACCTTGATAATTTCTCGTTGAAAAAAGTCTGAAACTTTCTCCGAGTAAAACACGTGAGAACATCCATCAAAAAAAAACTTAAAAAATTGAAAAAATCAAAACGGAAATCATTAAATTCGTCTCACAGAAGAGAGAAAGGCAATAAAAATTTCTACTTCAACCTCACATTTCGGCTACATATAGATTGAGGCAGTGAAATGGAGAGAAAACGAGAGAAACGTTGTCTCTTGATATAATTGGAAAACTTTCACTCTGAGATAAAAAAAAGTGAAAGCAGTGCAAATAAAAATTTTTTTTCGTAAAAGCGACAAACTATGATGATAGCTTTGATCCAATTTTCAGGTTATAGAGATTCATGATACAAAAAGTCATCTCCAAATCTCAAAAAGTTCAATATAGAAATTGACCAGTTGAAGATTATTGAAAAGAAGACGCGAGTCAGCAATACCTTACAAGTTTTGAAGATCAAGTGTTAACCTAATAGTATTTGCAATACTGCAGAATACACAAGAGTATTTTGATTGGTTCCAGGAACCGGAAATGATAAAAGAAAGCTGAAAAAGCAAATTTTGAAGAGTATCAAAGAATAGTAGCTTAGTATAGATATTTCTTGAAATGAATAAATAATGAGAGGCAGCCAGAGGGATCTCACCGGATGTTAACTAAGCCAATTCAAAAGTAAGGAAACCCCGCGAGAGTTCAAAGGTTCGACTTGTCAAATGATGAGACAAGGACATGAAACTCCTACATATTTCACCCTCCCTTATTTTCACTTTGTTTCATACAGAATTTGTTGTCGAAGCGAGAAGAGAAAGTAACCGACGTATTCTACTTAATAATAGGCATTGGGAAATCTAATTTTGGCTCAAAAGTTTTCATTTTCCTGGTTTTATATTTATTTCCTTCTGAATGGTTGGATGCCTTGTTGCCTGGCATTGGTTGATGCCTTGTCAGCAGTCAAGAGTAGTTTTTTTAAGTAGAGAGAAAGCATAGGAAGAAGGGAAATGTCTCTCTAAGAAGAAAAAACGAGGATCCCTACGTTTCCCCAGGGAAAACTACTTTTCTACCAAGAACACCAACAGAATTCCGAAACGGCGATGATGAGACTTTCACTAAACGGATTTCCGACGCATCTCTGCGCTTTCATTGGCTCTGTCTCCCGCTTCAGGCTTTGTCCAACAATTCCTTCCCAATTGCTCGATTTAGGTAAGCTACGCCTCTCTTGTCTAAACTTTTTTTTATGCCTACACACACTAACTTATGAAGCAAATATGTATTTAGAAACGTCTTAGGTGCTTTCACTTTACTCAAAAAGGTACCACTACCAGCACTAGCCCAAATGTACCAAAAGCATAAAATTTCTTTTGATATTTGATAAAATCCAAGTTGAGTTTGATGTAATCAATGATTGATTATCAGATTCATTTCATTTGTAATTTTGTCAAGTGGACAAATCGAGGGACTTGGAAACAATATTTTTAGAAAGAGTTGAGTTTCCGTCCACTGGTAAGATAATTTATAGGAAAGTAGATAGGAGAGAGTAATAAATTGGTAAGATGTTGGTTTATTTGCTTCTGTGGTAAAGGTTTATTTTTAGAATTTTAATTTCCGGTTCATTTTTCTTGGTTTATAAGAAAGTTTGTAGAGAAAGTGAAAGTTGAGTTTGGTTGTGTAAATAATGAAGAGAAATGGTTGTAGATTTATTCCTTTCTGCCATTCATCCAGGTGGATAGAACTCCATCCAAAGTCTATTCCTTAAGGAGAATGTGGAGAAAGTAGAGAAAGTAGAGAAAGTGAGAGGATTGGAACCCTCATCGTCATTTATGTAATAATTGCTCTTGTACTTCCATTTGTTAAAAGTTTCTAATGGGCTAAGGGATTAGAATGTGAATTTCACGATCATTTACATTCAAACTCTCCCCTCATATGGAACTTAACAAAATAAGAATTTAGAAGAGAAAGTTTTTCTGACTGTCTCAATACAGAGAAAATTAATTTTTTCCACTTGCTAAATCCTTCAGACAAGGGGATTTTTTTGTCTCATCATCGCTAACATTACTTCATAAATACTTTATGTTCTCATTATATAGTTTATAAGTGTAACTTACAGTTTCCAAATAATCATTGAAAATAAAATAGTCGTGCCAACTTTAGTTTAAAGTACAGAGGAAATTTATAGGAGGCGATAGAAGACTCCGCCTATGCTCTTTGCTGGAGAAAACATGTGTTTATAAATACAGCCTCCCTTAGATTCTTAAGAATGCTCCAACTTACTTTCATCTTTGCTGGAGAAAGCACCTTCTCAACAATACCACGCAATTGTCTAAGGGAGAAAACTTTTTCTTGGGAAAAGTCTTAATGGTTTCAGAAAAACTATTGGAGATTAGTATTTGATGTCAGAAAAATCAACTCTCTATTCTTTTGACACCCTTTAGAACATCGTCTCAACAAATATCAAAAAATTTCAATTTTCTAAAAATCATACCTTCTCATCCAATAATCGTAGAGACTTGTGTTTTTTAACGTCAAACTCTACTTTCTAATGGATTTCTTGACTGATAAGACTTTTCGCTTGCCCAAGGAAAGTGCATCGTATTCTTAAGAAAGCTGCTTTCCCCTGCAAATACCTTGAGACAAAATTGCTTCCAGCATTCTTAAGAGACTAAGAAGCCCTGTACAGTGCAACCATTATTGAAACAACTTTTGTCCCATGCCCATTTGCTGGGGAAAGCAGATTAGCTCTTTTTCGCATAGAACCAGTTAGCTTAAATTTTTTCAAAGAAAACATGTTTCAGTTTTAGAAAAACCATTGAAAAGTAGGAGACGAAGTTGCAAATATTTAAGTCTTTACCATCAATGTTTCACAAGTTATGATTTTTTGAAAATTGAAATTTTTAAATATTCTTTTGAAACACCCATCTCTTAGTATATTGTCTCAAAATAACATCAAGAATCTCAATTTTTATTTTTTCAACTTCACTTTATTTTTTCAACATCATATCCTACTTTTCAATGGTTTTACTGAAACTAAAAAGTGTTTCCCTCAGAAAAAATTTAAAGTATGTAACTGCTTTCTCTGCGAAAAAAACCCTAACCTACTTTCCCCAGCAAAAGGGCATGAAACAAAAATAAATCTCATCCGTCTTAAGAATACTGGTTGCACTGTATGTGGCTATTTTCCCTTAAACTTTATTTTTTNGGTTGTTTTTTGAACAACTCAAATGTTTGAATCTTATTTTCAAACGCCAATCGCTTAGTACTTGTCCAAAACAATTCAATTTCAAAATTTCTCAAAAATTCATAACTTTTTTTTAATAACTTGTACATAACATTAAAACCAAGCGACCGGACACCTTTCCACAATTTATTACTTTTTACCAAAGTGCAGAAATAGTACTTTTGTGCTGTAAAGTGATAAATTCGAGATAGAAAAATATTAACACTTTTGTACAAGTTAGTGAAAACTAGTAAATTAATATCATTATTCACTATAGCTGACCCTTGAGCTTATGAAGCAGATACACTTAACAATTCAATGACTCTCATCTGCAAGCTAAAATCCACTAGACAATGTTTTCCATGTTCATATTTCAGTAGCTGAACTTTTAAATGGGATCGGTCCACTCGTTCTGAAGGAATTAATATCCTTAACATTGGGATTGCGAGTAAGATTATCCTCAGCATAACAATGGACATAACTTTATCTCCATCAGGGTTCTGAATTACTACGTAAAAATCATTTTTCTTCAGAACTTGTGCAGGATGACTTTCTCCGGATATCTGAAAGTGCGAACGTGAGGCCCATCTACAAACATCTGAGTGAACTGCTACAACTTTCTCCTTTGCTATTCTTCAGTGAAGAATCTTCACAATAAGTCCATCCATATAATTAGAGTCACTGAAGTTTTTATAAATTTTTAGCATATTGATTGATCAAATTGACCGATATTTTCACAATTGATCAGCCAAATAGTTAGAAATAAGATTCCAAAATACAATTTGCTCTAGAGTATTTGGAAGTGAAAATATCTGTAGAGAAAGCAAAGTACTCCAGTAGAAAGTTGTCATAATTAATAGAGTCACTAGATGTTGTCTAATGTTAGGCCCAATCAAATGAGCTATAAATTAATGAGTGATGTAAACTAGCATTTTTTTATTTGATTTTAGCCAAAGATACTTGTAGCATCGGTTTAGGATTGAATTTTCTAAGTTTTTCGCAACGTTTTGTATCATCTTTCTCCCAATCCTCTTCAAATTCAGTTTTGAGCTAATTAATTGTGTGAACTAGAATAAGCTTTTCTTTGATACTTGTCTGTCACCAAATCACGAAATTCCTATACTCAAATTCCTGTTTCCTCAGAGGTTTATCTATCTGCTTATCGATCACTTTGAATGAAGGAGTAATGAATGTGCCACAATGTAACAGTTTAGAATAGAAAATAAGTTAATCTAAGAACTGACAACATAGCGGAGGGTGTGTAAAAATTTTCTCCCTGATGGTCCAGAACGAAGGCGGCACCTCTCAATAATTTTATCCCACGACCTTATGGCCATGTTCTTTATTTCAGCTATTACGGCCTTACTAAACGCCAGACCATTTAAACGAAATTTTTACAGTAGATCAATCAAATGGTTAGAAATAAAATTCCAAAAGAAAATTTCCTCTAGAAAAAATATGTAGAGAAAGCAAAATACCCCAGGTGAAAGTTGCCATTAATAGAGTCACTACATGTTTTCGTATGTTAGACCCAATCAAATGAGCTATACATTAATGAGTTATGTAGACTAACACTATTTTGATCTGAGTTTAGCCAAAGATCGGTTTTAGGATTGAATTAGCCAAGTTTTTGCAAAATTTTGTATCGACTTTCTCCCAATCCTCTTCAAATTCAATTTTGAGCTAATTAAGTCTGCTATATTAGTTCGAAGCAGCGAACATTTGCAAAAACTAATCTCCCAGACCTTCTAAGTATGATTCAGGTTTTTAAAATAAATTAAATTGTACATGGCTTCAAAACTATGTTTTTGTGAAGCAACAAAAAAATTTTTTTTCATTCACTTGGCATTTAGAAAGAAATGAGAAAAAAAAATTATGTTAACATATTCTGAATCGCTAGGTACTGTAGGCAGTGACTTGGGGAACACTTACGAACGGGGTGAAAGATTTTGTGACACCTGTGTGGATGTGACATGGACAAGGCAAGATAACGCACATGATGACAAAGCAAAGAAAATGTCAAAATTTAAAAATTTTGGTTAGAGGTACATTTTTTTGACTTGAATTGTTTTAATCATCAATTTTTAATTTTTGTTTATATTATTGAATTTTGAATTTTTTTGATTTCACGCGCATGTTACTAGTCACTAGTTATTCAACTTTTACTACTGACTGTGGTTCCGCCAACCCACAGTTAACTTTTCATTGAGAATCTCAAAGTTACTCTTACTCGCAAGTCATGGGTTTGATTAAGAATATGCGCCTTAATTAGCTCAAAACTGAATTTGAAGAGGATTGGGAGAAAAATGATACAAAACGTTGCGAAAAACTTAGAAAATTCAATCCTAAACCGATGCTACAAGTATCTTTCGCTAAATAAACAAAATGATAGTTTACATCACTCATTAATTTATAGCTTATTTGATTGGGCGTTAATTTAGACTTCCCCTTCACCTCACCTTTTGGTGAAAATTATCACCCTTACCCCAGGTGAATGCATTTAGACTTTTTGGTAAAATCTTCACTTCACCTCGTCTTCCCCTGACCATCACCTTTCTCATTTGCTTCACCCCGCTAGGCATTTAGAGTTCTCCAACATTTAACCTTCACCTAACNCTGACCATCACCTTTCTCATTTGCTTCACCCCGCTAGGCATTTAGAGTTCTCCAACATTTAACCTTCACCTAACTTTTTGGTGAAAATGCCGAGTTGATTTTGCTTCAACTTTTTCAGAGGTGAAAGGTGNACCTAACTTTTTGGTGAAAATGCCGAGTTGATTTTGCTTCAACTTTTTCAGAGGTGAAAGGTGAAATTGTACTTATCTCAAATACCCCAATTATTTGTCAACGCGCGCAAAAAGTGTAACTTAAAATTTTACTCAGCACTCAGCAGTTAATTAAAAACAAAATATTGTTTAACAACAATGGTTAAACGAAATAAAAAAAAGTACATTTCGAAAGAGAAACTAATTGATTTAGATTCAACTCGAGAAAACAATTTTTACTTCACCTCAAGTTACCCGCGCCAAAAGGTGAAAGGGGATTGAACCGAGGAGAAGTCTAAATGGTCTAGTTTTTTTCATTGAAGCTGCAGGTGATGAATTGGTGAAGGTGAAAGGTGAAAGGTTACGGAAAGGCGGAGTCTAAATTAAGGGTAACTGAAAAACGAATTGGCGCATCGTGATGTGGTTTTCACTAATTTAGATAGCCCGATGAACTAGGAAAGGACACGTTCGAAGATGAACCGTATTCGTCAACTCTCACCTGGTTTTTTATTTTTGTTCTGAGACTCCAATCTTGCCTGCAATTTAGATGTTAAATAACTAGAATGTTTCAAGAACTAATGGTTGCAATCGGAATAGGGTTTTCACTACTGGATAGCGCATTTTGTCAGCATTTAACTATGCTGACAAAAAACAATATTTCAAAAAAATGTTATAACAAAAACCTACGTAGAAATTTAATAAATTTGAAGCTGCTATCCATATATATTCATATATATTCATAGGTTCGAGTTCACAAAACCGATCCATCGCGCCGTCGGTGCGATGGTTGGATACAAGTGTCGTGTAACGACACTTGGACTTGTGAACTTGAACCTATATATTGAAAGCAGCTTCAAATTTATTTTTTAATTTTCTACTTAGGTTTTTGTTATAACATTTTTTTGAAATATTATATTTTTTGTCAGCATGGTTAAATGCTAGTGTATCTACTTTATCTGATACGATTTATAATTGCGTTATCATAATCGTCAAATGAGCAGTCACGATCCAAACCTTGATTTGTAATTCTTTTCCCCTTATTTTTGAATCCAACAGTGGATGTTTAGTCCAATCGCAGAATCAGTTTCAACCTTCATATGTCGCAGAGCATAAAATTTTAGTTTAATTACACAAGCGTGAGTCAAGACGCACATTGCATACTTATCTTTCATTGTCACTAGTTTCTTTTTATGGTTAAGACTATGATACACACCAAAATAAGGATGGTTGACATCATAGCAGCTCATGTCAAAAATTTCTCCTTTATCTTTGCAGTTCTCGTATACGTGGGATGGAAGACCCTAAATATTTCCTACAGTATATACCACATTATGAAAATGGATATATGGGTATTGTCACAGAGTGTTAAAATTTCTCATGGACCAATATATAATCATTTGTGACACTGGAATCACGTTTAGTTTGAAACATGGAATCATACTCTAAAGTCAACTGAATTGGCAGCTGCAGGATTATTTTACTTGGGAACTCAAGACAAGGTATGCTGTATAATTTTTGACCAACTGATGACCTTTGGACTGAACATGAAAGATGGACGTCATATTGTCCTTATATATTGTTGGTGAAAGATTTATCCCCAAATCAAACTGATGCTACTATTACTTGTAAAATTTGCTTAGACAAGCACTGTAACATTGTATTTTTCCGATGTCGTCATCTTGTCACGTAATGTATGTGCTATTGCCATTTCAAAATGTNGCACTGTAACATTGTATTTTTCCGATGTCGTCATCTTGTCACGTAATGTATGTGCTATTGCCATTTCAAAATGTGTTATTTGTAGAAGTAAAATTTCAGATATTGTAAAAGTTTATTTATCTTAAGAATAATATAATATAATGTCCTTATGCCTATTGCCTTTTTAGTTGATTCAATAGTATATAATTTTTGATGAAAGCTACGTATTGATTTGGATGTCACATGTGTTTGTGTAGAATACTCAATTGCGTTGACAAATGATCGAACTGACATTGACGTTGCAGAACAAGCGTTGGGATTCCTTTTCCTTTCTTTTCAAACTCCTCACTTGTCACGTTTAGTCCTGTGATGGAATCAATATTGTCCTTTATATATCCAAATGCGTATAACTTTGGGTTATTGACAACAAAATGTGTAATTATAGCATTCGCCATTTCATCCTTCATGAACCCCAGTTTCTTCTTGTTTCTTAGGTTACTGGTTGTTAGGTTGCAAATGGGTCAACTTTTGGATCGACTTTCAGCGGGATTTGTCCCTCTCAGAGTATGCCCGTCCACTCCACACTTTACATTCTCTTAGGGACAGAGCTGGCCATCCCGCTCTACACATCAATCGCAACATACAACGGTCAAGGCGTCTTTCTCATTTACAGAAAAACTCTTCATTCCACCCTCAGAATATGAGAATTTTAATACTCTTGTTTCAGTTTTTTTTAACAAATTTTTAAAACTGATCAAGTTTACTTTTGTATGTTTGTGTACTTATCTTTCTCCGTCTTTTCTGTACAGGAAAAATTGCAGGATTATTTGCAAATATTGTTTTTCCCCAATTTATAATAGTTTTTAATTTTTGGCTCTGCCATTTCATTTCGAAATAGGCTAAAGTGAGTTTAACAGAATGGATTCAATTACCAGCTTTTATTTCGTCAAAACTTCCCGGATCAATTTGAAATTTAGCAAGAGTGAGCAAAAACGCATATTGAAATGATAGTTTTCATGGTTTCAAAAATATTCGAATCAAAATTTTTATGACTATTTGAAATTTTACCACTCACCAAAGCTAAGATTTAAATTATTAAATTTATTCGTTTTGTGTGTAACTCTAGTAATCTGGAGTGGCTTGATGCTATTATGATGTGCCCAGCTAAGAGGTGGTGATAATTTTGAGTGTGAGAAGTGGTGTAAAAGCCTTCACAAGATAAACTGAAGAGGAATACGTCGTGGCTTGTAAATTAATTTTTTAATAAAACATGGCTTTTCATTTAGTATTCACTCTCGTAAGCTACAGAAAAAATNCGGCTTGTAAATTAATTTTTTAATAAAACATGGCTTTTCATTTAGTATTCACTCTCGTAAGCTACAGAAAAAATTTTTTTGTTCGATGGGCTTTCTAGAATTTATGGGAGGGTTCGAAAGAAAATTATTTTTTCGAACAGTAGAAACAGTTAAAAATATGGGTACGTAAAACTATATCTTTGTCTCGGCTGAGGTAGAGGAGAGGTGTGAGTGTTAGACTCTAGTTGCTGGTGTCGGGTTCGATTCCAGGTGTTGTCTTAAATTTTTTTGTAAAAATTTTTTTTCAATAATTCTATATTATAATAATAAATTATATATTATAAATTATAATATATAAATATTATATTATAAATTATATATTAAATACAATTAATACATGNAGGTCTGTACCAGACCTAATTATGAGATTCGCGCCACAAATATGTGACGTAGAAGGACTTTCTCCTTTCTCAAGACTTAGTCCGTCTTTCAAAAACTTAATTCCAGACCTNGCACTGTAACATTGTATTTTTCCGATGTCGTCATCTTGTCACGTAATGTATGTGCTATTGCCATTTCAAAATGTATTATTTGTAGAAGTAAAATTTCAGATATTAGAGGAGTTTAAATATTAAGTTTAGGTCTGTACCAGANGACGTAGAAGGACTTTCTCCTTCCTCAAGACTTAGTCCGTCTTTCAAAAACTTAATTCCAGACCTAATTCCCTCTCACTTTAGGTCTGAGATTAAGTCCAAACCAAGAGTTTTTTTGTGTTTCTTCAGTTTATAAGTAATATTTAAGTTTTAGTTTCATTTGTTTTAGTTTTAATTGTAAATTACGTAATGTTTTTAGTAATTAATTAAGTATTCGGTCTAAAAAAAGGTTGAATTTCGAAAAAAATCAAAAGTACGATCTAGCTATTTAGGTAGGAACAGTCAGTTAATCCATTTTCTGTGGATGCTAATTTACATTTAAACATTCTCATAATTTTAGCATATCATTTTTATGAAACCGGAAGTTTGGAAACAATGGTCATCTAAAGTATTAAAATCATAACTAGTTTTCTTAAATTTTACTGGTGGTTAATCTAAGCATCCAACCAATCAAGCCAAATGTTGGTCTGGACTTAATATTTTAGCCTCTTAAGTTACAACAAACTCAGACTCAAACCGAGAGTGTGAAAGTCGAGAAAAATTAGGTCGGTCCAGACCTAAACCTAATATTTAAATTCCTCTATTGTAAAAGTTTATTTATCTTAAGAATAATATAATACAATGTCCTTATGCCCGTAGGCTAATGTGTTAACATCATCAGGTAAAAAAAATCGTTTCAAATCAAAACCATTAATTGCCTTTTTAGTTCATTCAATAGTATATAATTTTTGATCAAAGCTACGTATTGATTTGGATGTCACATGTGTTTGTATATAATTCTCAATTGCGTTGACAAAATGATCAAACTGACATTGACGTTGGAGAGCAAGCGTTGGGATTCCTTTTCCTTTCTTTTTAAACTCCTCACTTGTCACGTTTAGTCCTGTGATGGAATCAATATTGTCCTTTATATATCTAAATGCGTATAACTTTGGGTTATTGACAACAAAATGTGTAATTATAGCATTCGCCATTTCATCCTTCATGAACCCCAGTTTCTTCTTGTTTCTTAGGTTACTGGTTGTTAGGTTGCAAATGGGTCAATTTTTGGATCGACTTTCAGCGGGATTTGTCCCTCTCAGAGTATGCCCGTCCACTCCACACTTTACATTCTCTTAGGGACAGAGCTGGCCATCCCGCTCAACACATCAATAGCAACATACAACGGTCAAGGCGTCTTTCTCATTTACAGAAAAACTCTTCATTCCACCCTCAGAATTTGAGAATTTTAATACTCTTGTAACAGTTTTTTTTAACAAATTTTTAAAACTGATCAAGTTTACTTTTGTATGTTTGTGTACTTATCTTCCTCCGTCTTTTCTGTACTGGAAAAATTGCAGGATTATATGCAAATATTGTTTTTCCCCAATTTATAATAGTTTTTAATTTTTGGCTCTGCCATTTCATTTCGAAATAGGCTAAAGTGAGTTTAACAGAATGGATTCAATTACCAGCTTTTATTTCGTCAAAACTTCCCGGATCAATTTGAAATTTAGCAAGAGTGAGCAAAAACTCATATTGAAATGATAGTTTTCATGGTTTCAAAAATATTTGAATCAAAATTTTTATGACTATTTGAAATTTTACCACTCACCAAAGCTAAGATTTAAATTATTAAATTTATTCGTTTTGTGTGTAACTCTAGTAATCTGGAGTGGCTTGATGCTATTATGATGTGCCCAGCTAAGAGGTGGTGATAATTTTGAGTGTGAGAAGTGGTGTAAAAGCCTCTACAAGATAAACTGAAGAGGAATACGTCGCGGCTTGTAAATTAATTTTTTAATAAAACATGGCTTTTCATTTAGTATTCACTCTCGTAAGCTACAGAAAAAATTTTTTTGTTCGATGGGCTTTCTAGAATTTATGGGAGGGTTCGAAAGAAAATTATTTTTTCGAACAGTATAAACAGTTAAAAATATGGGTAAATAGCCCGCATACTTCCCGTCCATTTCTGTATTTCCTCCGCACTATCACACATCCCTCCCATCCATTCCCGCACTATCCCACATCCCTCCCGTCAATTTTCGCATCCCTCCCATTTATTCCCGCATTACCCCTCGTACTTTCCGTAAATTTTCCTATCCCTCCCATATATTCCCTCACTATCCCACATACCTTCCGTAAATTTGCGCATCCGTCCAATCCATTCCCGCACTATCCCGCATACCTTCCGTAAATTTTTGCATCCCTCCCATCCATTCCCTCACTATCCCACATCTCTGTTGTCAATTCCCGCATCCCTCCCATCCATTCCCGCACTATCCCACATCCCACCCGTCGATACCCGCATCCAACTGCACTATCCTGCATCTCTCCCATATATTCCGCATGTCTCCCGTCAATCCCCGCATCCCTTCCTCACTATCCCACGTCCCTCCTGTAAATTCCCGCATCCCTTCCGCACTATCCCACATTCCTTCCAACCATTCCCGAAGCTATCCTGCACTATCCTACATCCCTCACGTCATTTCTCGCATCCCTCCCGCATTTCTCCCGCACTATCCCATATATTTCATGTATTAATTGTATTTAATATATAATTTATAATATAATATTTATATATTATATATAATAATTTATAATATATAATATATAATTTAATATTTAATTGTATTTAATTATTGAAAAAAAATTTTTACAAAAAAATTTAAGACAACACCTGGAATCGAACCCGACACCAGCAACTAGAGTCTAACACTCACACCTCTCCTCTACCTCAGCCACTGAGACAAAGAGATAGTTTTACGTACCCATATTTTTAACTGTTTCTACTGTTCGAAAAAATAATTTTCTTTCGAACCCTCCCATAAATTCTAGAAAGCCCATCGAACAAAAAAATTTTTTTCTGTAGCTTACAAGAGTGAATACTAAATGAAAAGCCATGTTTTATTAAAAAATTAATTTACAAGCCGCGACATATCCCTCTTGAGTAAAGTTTTAGTAAAAAAATTGACCTGATCATATTCGCTCAGATCAAACCTATCACCTTCATCGTTCTTCATGTCTTGAAAAGGATTTTGAGTTTCAACTTTCATCACCAAACAGTCAGTGTCCGTGTACATCAAGTTGAGCTTGTCTCCATATTTCGTTGAAAACTAACCATGATACCAATCAAACATGATTACTTTTGCAAGTTCTAGACAGGTTGAGCCAGCAGCAATTGGTCTGTCCAAAGTAACCTTTAGTCTTTTCAGTGAAATTAACACAACGTCTTCATTTATAATTTTGATATTTTGAATTGTAGGTTTCTTGTTATACTTTACGGCTCGATTTCTATCTGTGATGAGACAAATTGTTACACTTATTTGCTCATTTTCCACAAATTCACCAAAACAAGCATTTGATGCCAATTTCCAAAACGCTACTTCAGTTTTACTTGTGGACTCTTGTCGTTTTTTGGTGTTGAAATCAATGAATGGTTTCAACCATGGTGACTGTAAATCTAAATGCACGATGTACTTTGGTCACACGACATGCCAATTTGATCCAACATTTCAATGCTCGATAGTGACAAATATAATTTTTTAGTTCATAAAAATCTGTCATTAATCGCTCCGTCTTGAATGTAGCATTTGTAGTTTCAATTTCATCTCCAAAATTTACCATGTGTGGTGACAATTCTTCAGTTTTAACAACCCGCTTATATGACATTGGAGTATAAGCGTTCAATTTTCCATGTAATTCTGGAGGTATAATTGCATCCACTTCAACAAAATAGCCAATACTTCCACGGTCAGGAACATTTGGAAAAAAATTTGTTGGGTGCAAATTCATATTTTCCAATACTTTGGTCACAACCCATTGATAGTCCTTCTCTGTCAAGAAATCGATTAATGCTGCACATATAAATTATTGGCGTCAAGCATTATAATCCAGATGATGGGTTTTGAAGGGCCATAATCTGACTTGAGAGGATTGTTAGCTTTACAAGTTCTAATATCACTAACTGTAACAAGACCACCTCGTACACTAAGTTCTAGCATGATATACATGGTAGGATCTTTGATATGCTCCAGATACATTCCAGTAATTTTCAATGCAGCGTCATACACTAACATTGGTAGTGAAAAATAATGGCATATATCTAGACCATAGNCCAGTAATTTTCAATGCAGCGTCATACACTAACATTGGTAGTGAAAAATAATGGCATATATCTAGACCATAGCTTTCATACATGACTTCTCTTAAACGTAAAAGTCCCCAAGTATTGCTGTATCCAATAGACAATATGCGTTTGTACATTGTCCCATTATTTCAATTTTCAATGTATTCCATTCGTTTTGTGCATCTGAATATTGCTCTGGAGTGATGTCGTCGCCTGTTAAATCGGTTTCAAAATATTCCCGAGATGGTAAATTTGTTTTATTATATCTTTTGATAGAGGCCTTATAGTTAGTTGTAGGGATAAAATTTTTTTCCATGTAAGAGTTTCAATTCATTATCACTAAGGTGACTAAATACAGTTTTGGTAAGTTAAAGTCCGTTGCGTCCAAAAAATTTCCAATAGCTTCCAAGTTTGTATTGAAAAAAGCGTACGAGTCGATAAATCTTATAATTTGTTCTCGAGATTTTACTATTACACATGAAAATTTTTCAGACGACGATGCAATTACTTCTACATCTTGAATCAAATCCTTGTTGACTACCTCCAAGATTAATTTACTATCGTATCCTTTGAAATTATGAAATATGACGACAAGTTCATTTTCCTTTTGTTGCGCCTTCATGTTACAATAACTGTGCCAAGCCTATAACAAATTTAGGGTTAGATGAATATAAATACATATGAGTCATACATACCTTCGTATTTAAACGTTTTGTGGCAGTGGCGACGATGCACAATGTCGTTTGGTCCAAATCACTTGTGACAAAAAAAGCATCGTTGATTGCGTCGAAAGCTAGGATTTTTTAGTTGCGCTTCCTATTCTGAAGTCATAATCATTAATTTTTTAGCCTTTTCTTCAGTTGCTGATACTTGTACAGATAAACGCTGTGATAAATGAATAAGTTTCTTTAGCATTTTCTGTGCAACGTTTTCATTATTTTCAGCTGCATGATAAGTCACGTGCTCAACAATTTGATGATTATGGTTTACACAAATCAAGGTATACGCACCATCTTTGTGATGGTCAAGTCTTTTCGTTCCTTTCCTGTTCAGGTTTACCACTTCTTCCAATATGCTTTCAAAATCAGCAAAAACAATTTCCGAATTTTAATGGTGCGCTGAAAATGGACAAATTTAAGTGATGGATGTCTGGAAAAGTTTGTCTTTTGTAATCCCAATTCAGCACAATAACTTGTATGTTCTGAGATTGTGTACTCTGTAAATGCTTGGAGACAAAATCGGCAAATTTGATTTCGAACACGACCCTGGGTGCGATATAGTAGGGCATGTAAATTTTTGCTAAACATAAAATGATTTTTCTCTTTTCCAAAATACAAGAAAAGATCTATTCTTGTTTGTCTATCTTTTTTGTTTGTATGTAACATGTGGCATTTTGACCGGACCTCTTGTAATAATGTTTTTGCGCGGGTATGTTTATTCTGTATCACATTTGTTTCCGTTGCATCTTTATCCGAATTCAATTCACTGCCATCGACTTGCAGGATAATGTCATTCACAGAATTTTGTCCCTCTTCTTCCTAATTTTGCATGTCAAAGTTCCTATTTTCATCGCAGCATAGTAAAGTTATACCAATGGTGGGATTCTGTTTTTCGAACCGTTTCACTTGATTCAATGTAAATGGAAAAGTAATACTTTCCCAATTTACCTTACCATTGTTAAATAATGGATCATAATAAGTCTGTTTTTTGTAACATAAGACGAATTCTATTTGCTGTACACGAAGCAAATGGTGGACGAAGGTCGGGGTGAAGGTATACTGCCCTTTTGAAACATAAATTGTCACCAGGTGGGGAAATTAAACATTTCATTTTTCTCTTTAACACTTCAGGTAAAACAAAGTCATCACTACCACCAGAAAAATTGTTGTATTCCGCAAATATAATGTTGAACGATACAATTGACTTGAACACCCAGCTTGACNAGAAAAATTGTTGTATTCCGCAAATATAATGTTGAACGATACAATTGACTTGAACACCCAGCTTGACCCAAGGTTCGTATAGTTTTCAATTGCTTCTTTAAAATACAGTAACATTTTTTTAACACAAATCCAATTTTGTTTACATTGTTTACACCAAATAGAAATGATCTCAACAGTGGATACTTTGATGTAAACGTTCCGTCAACGTCTTCTTTTTCAAAATACATTTTACCATTAAATTGTATTTTATAATTTGATGTAAGATCAAGCCTTGATTTCATTTAGGTTGTTAGATTTTCTTTTGCACGTCGGAATAATTTGTTCAGTAGGATTGGTTGTTCGTCTTCAATATGTAGTCAATATTCCTTGTAGATACCACTAATATTTTACTATTTTTTTATTATTTTTGGACATTGGTCTCTAGTAATTAATTCTGAATCATGCTTCGACCTATCGACTTTTGTGAACTTTTGGTTCAAGTCAATGTTTAGTAAATACTTAATCCTTGTNGAATCATGCTTCGACCTATCGACTTTTGTGAACTTTTGGTTCAAGTCAATGTTTAGTAAATACTTAATCCTTGTGTAAACATTAAAATGTGAACTTGTTTGTCCATAACCAAGCTCGAAATCTTTGGTCGTATTTACTTATAAGAACAAAAATTATTTTAAGATTATTAATGGCTGGTAGTTATTGTATGTTCTGATCAAGAAGGTTATATAAACATCCGTTTCTTTAAATTAATTTTACATTTTCTAACGGAATTCATTGTAAGTTTCATTAGATTCAAAAGGAAAGTGTGGATCTGATAATAACTTACTATTTTGGGCTCATTATTGTGTATTAAATCTAAGATAAGAGTGGAACTGATAACATATTACTATTTAATTCTTGGATATGTTTATTGTCTATTAAATATTTAACCAAAAGGCTGGATCTAATTATAATTAGATCATTGAAACTTTTTTCTAAACAAAACGTTTTAAACTCTAGTGTTTGACCAAGTTACAATGCCAATACTCCTAATAATCCCAAATCTTTTGTTACTTTTTATACGACTCAATTTTTGGTAATGTAATGTTTTGTTTCTTTAGGGTGCTAGAAAAGTCGATGGAGCATGGAGAAAGGTTTCCCATCCCAACCAAACCCCTAAATGATGATCCTACTAAATATTTAGAGTGTTGCNCTCAATTTTTGGTAATGTAATGTTTTGTTTCTTTAGGGTGCTAGAAAAGTCGATGGAGCATGGAGAAAGGTTTCCCATCCCAACCAAACCCCTAAATGATGATCCTACTAAATATTTAGAGTGTTGCACCACGCGCTAAATATAAGAATGAGAGTTTAATCTGGCGGTTTCTTTTGTTGCCATGTGTTTTCTCCTTACGGGCATGGCGACGGTTGCAATCCCATGTATCCCCCGTCTACTGGCATGATTCTGGCTCAGAGTCACGTAATACAAAATATATAAAAGATCGGATAAGGAAAGTTTTTATTTAACAAATTCTTTCTACTTTCGCATGATATTTCTAAACTTGTAAAGATTTTTTGCCAAAAAAAATTTGACAAGTTGACCATGATTCATTGGTTCAACTTTCTTCAGCAAAAACAATCGTTAAAAAGTATTTTCCAATGAACCAAAGCTAGGTGGTTTGACTAAATTTGTTCATGGAATGTGGCAACAATTTAAGACAATTCATTGAAAAGTGGAATCACTTTGTAAAAATCAAGCCTTCACGATCAATAGAACAAAAGTTATGATTTTATGAAAATTGAGATTTTTGTTCTTATTCTTTTGAGACGATATTACTAAGCGACGGGCGTTTCATAACAACAAAAAATCCAAATTTTCAAAAACTTCTGTACTACTGGATGTTAGAGAGTTGATTTTTTCTATTTCGTACCATCTTTTGGAATGCTTTATCATAAGAAAGTTACAGTTCATTCTAAAACTTTAAGCGCAAAAAATTTTTTTTCAGCATTCAAATAATTATTCGATAATTCTTATCTACGTCATCAAATAATTATTCACTTTAAAGATAATCAATAGAATTTTAAGTCTCTAAAATAAATTGTGGTTAAAATCAAAGTTAGAGATGAGATTATAATTTTGGAAGGAGAAAGCGAGGGAAAGGTGTTCCAAAACTATAAGCGCTCTCAATAGTTTTTCAGTTTCCACAAATGTTTCGTTGGAATTTAATATCGTAAGTTAATTATATCAAACTAACGACTTTAGATTACAGATTCCGTATTAAAATTTCAGTCATTTATATAATTTAGAGGATCAAACTAAGGGGAAAGCTTATAAGTTCATTTGAAGGTCAAACCGCATGCGCTAAATAAGCTATTAAATGCTAAAATTGAAGCTCGAATTCGATGAACAGAGTGATACACCACAAATTGCTTTAAAAACAAACAAACTCTAGGCAGAAATCCAAAGCTTGCCGAAAGCTTTACTTTCTCCTAGGGAGAAAAGACTAATTCTTGTGACATGAGGCATTATTCTGTGTAAAGGTGCCTTGATCTTGACCAAATTGACCAGGTGAGGCGTCAAGTTCATGCACAAGTGCACCAGGTAGGTTGTACAGTCCATATCACTTGCGAAGATGCCTATTTTGAGGGCCATGACTAACATGCTTACCAACAAAAAGCTGACCGAGAAAAGGCTGATCACGTTACAAATAAGGGACAACATTGGTCAGCCATTGGTCAGCATTTTGTCAGAATTTTAGTCATGGCCCTCAAAATCGGCCTCTTCGCAAGTGATATGGACTGTAGAGTCTTGCTAGGGCATTGAAAATGTAATTATGAGTCTTCTCGAAATACCTCTAATCATTAGAAATTATTGATGAACCTCTACTCATTTGTCTTCTGAAGAAATATTTTTGTTTTACAGAAATATGTGTAAATCTTTGTATTGATTTAGTAGTAATTTGGTACATGCAAGAAATTTGAAAAATTCTAGAAGGTTTTCTCCGTGTTTAGGGAAGAATGTAGGACGTCCTAGTTTTTCTGTGGTTTGGCATTGGAATAGAAGGTGCTCTAGTGAGCTCTCGTTTCCGCAGAAATTGCATATTTTTCTTTTCCAAATTCCAAGGTCGATTCTTCTGCCTCCTTTTGATCTGATAGTGTTGAGTCCGAGTCTGATGTTTGCTATATTTCTGACTGTATAGTTGAAATTATTTTGACTGAGGTACGGTTCTGCTCCACATGTTGTTTTAGTATTGAGGAAACCTGGAATTCTACTTGACTTTTCCGTTTTTCCGTAGTCCTCTTGGTATAATTTAGCTTTGATTCTTCGAATTGTTTCTTTTTCCAATGTTGAGTTAAATCCGCATCCTCTGCTATCCATAGGTGGTCGAGATTAACAGTTGAGAAAAGTTTTTCCATTTGAGAGCACCAGTTGTATTTATTTTCGTTCTGACAATCGGAATTTTTTCTAAGCTCAGTATAAGCATCACGGAGAAGGGTGTTCTTCTTGCTTTTGAGTATCCTGATCCAGAAACCAATCGCTAGTTTGGATATTTCGGCTGAAATATGGGTCGTCCCAGTCTCAAGTCTTAGGATGTCTCTTGGGATAGACCATGATAGGTGTAGTGTTCGCTTTAAAAATTGCTGCTGGACTTTTTCAATTTTCCCGGCGTGTGGAAGACTCCAAATTCCTGCTGCATACGTTGTTGTTGAGTTAATGATTGATGATAGGAGTTTTTTTGTTGAATTTAGCGAGAAGACTTGTGGTCGTCTTAGAGTGTGTAGTGTTGTGGCGGTTGCTGCTAGCCCTCTTGTTGCTTCTTGGGCAGATAGGTTTGCTAGGCCCGACGAGCAGAAAGTAATTCCTAAGTGTTTGTAGTGATTTGTTATTTCAACAGGATTACCGTTCCATGTAAATTTATCTGATTTTTTGATTCGTCCTCTTTTTCTAACAATGACCACTTTTGTTGTCTTCATATTAATTTGGAGGTGTTTCGATTTAAAGAATTTAGATGCTATGTTGATTTTCTCTTGTAGTAGTTCTTGCGATGATGCCACAATTACTAAATCGTCTGCATATAAAAGGCCGTGTACTTTACGTCATTTATACGGATCCCTTCTAAAAGACACGTGCTATATTTAGTGTTTAGCTCTTCAATGAAAAGGTTGAACAGAGATAGACTGACAACTTCACCTTGTAATACACCTCTTTCTATTTTAAAATTTTTGGGACGTCCCACTCCACCTTTTTCACTCGCCGTAGCTTGCGAGTAGATAGTTTTGAAGATGTTTATGAATTTAGTTGAGACGCCGGCCTCGTAGAGGGTTGACCAGAGGAGTGCATGGTTTGGTGGGTCAAATGCTTTGGCTAAGTGTACGAAACATGCATATAGTTTTTGTGATTTGAGAAGTTGGATTTGGATCATGGCTCTTAGTACAAAGATGTGATCCAGTGTTCTTCTACCTTTTTGGAATACAGTTTGTATTCCGAAATTTTGTTGTTTCTTTTCATCCATCGTAGGAGTCTTTCATTTAGTATCGTGGTGAAAAGTTTTAGGATGGTATTGAGGAGCGAGATTGGTCCATAATTAATTGGTTCATTTTTGTCTCCACCTTTATAGATAGGTAGGATTATGGCTTCGCTCCAATCTTTTGGTGTTATTTCATTAGAGTAGACTATATTGAATTCTTGGGTGAGTCTTTCGACAGCCTTTGTAGAAAAAAGTTTCCAAAGTTCATTTGGGATACTGTGTTGTCCCGGGGCTTTTTTACTTTTTAATATTTTTATTGCAATCCTGACTTCAAAGATGCTGATTTCGCTGTCGAGATGTATGTCTGTCTGATTTGTCATCTTGTTTTGCGACGTCGCACTCAATTGTGGTTGATTTCCTTGGAAGGTATGGCTAAAATGTTTGAACCATTCTTCTTGGTTAATTGTATTTTGATGAAGGTTGTTGGGTTTTAACAGTTTTATTGAGTTCCAGAATTGCGATAGATTTTTGAGGTTAAGAAATTTTTGTTCGATTTTTTCTTGGTGCTCTTTTGATTTGGTTTTGCATATTTCATTGTATTCTTTCTTTTTGCTTATCTAATTAGCGGTTTTCTGTTGGATCTCCGTTTAGTTAGTGTTCCTTCTAAACTTTCTAAGTGCATCGTTCATGAGGTAGCGAGCTGAACGGCATTCTTTGTCGTACCATTTCGGTTTTGCTATTAATTTTGCGTCCGGTGGTTTATTCTTTATTTGTGTTGTGACAGTAATTTCTTTAATTGTCGTCGTGAGTTGTTTAAAGTATTTTGTGACGTCACACTTTATATCCAGGAGGGCTAATTTGGTATTTAATTTTTTTTTGAGTATTTGTATTTCTTCTGCTATAGTTGGAACTTTGAGTTGTGTATATTCTTGCTTCTTCCTGCTGTTAGTTATGGTCGGCTTTTGGAATAAGTTTACACATATTGGGAAATGGGTTGATTGTGACATTTCTACAACTGTAAATTCGGAAATGTATTCCTCCATTTGAGTTGTATAAAGAATGAGGTCAATCGTGCTTTTTCCTCCATTGGCATCGCTAATAAATGTAATCCTGCCTGTTTTGTCTCCTTCAAGGTAACCGTTGCCATTGTTTAGACCTGTCTCGTTGCATAGGTCGAGGAGCAGTTGACCTCTTGTGTTCGTATTGCTATCTTTGGATATCCTTTTCCCTCCCATTATTGAGTTGTGTGCTCCAATTCTGCCATTCATATCTCCCATGACCAAAATTTTGTTGTTATTCAATGAGAGTTCACTGATTGTGCGGAATATGTCATGTATTTAGATGTTGTATGCTTTGTTTGGAGGGATGTACGTTAGTACAATTGTAAACGGAGGGACGTCCCAATTGTGTGGCGGATTGAATTTCGCGGAGACTGTGGATGAAGTCATCTGTATGATCTCGAAGTTTTGATTATTGTTATTTTTCCATCCTATTATAATTCCTCCGTATGGACGTTCTCTGGGATTTTGCTTTGCTGGAATTCCTATTTTTTTGTATTCACTCATGAGTTGGTGGTTGAATTCCGTCGCTTCACTCATTGTTCCGGTGAGACAAAAAATAGATGGGTTCGCTTTGGCCAGTTCCTCGTAAAAGAGTTGGTTTTTATTCTTAATACCTGTTATGTTGTAGTAAAATATTGATATTGAGTTAAAAGGGTTGGGAATTGTTCTTATATTGGTGTTTTCTTTTTTATTGATTGGGTTGCTTATTCCTCAGGATTGAGAAATGCTTTCTGAAATAAGATTCATCGATTCACTAGTTTTCTTCCGTTGTGTGTCCTGATGTCTATTTCTGAGTCTTCTTTGTTGCTTTCTTTCTCTTTCTTCAATTCTAATAGACAATGGAAGGTCTTATATAAGAACATACAATAACTACCAACCATTAATAATCTTAAAATAATTTTTGTTCTTATAAGTAAATACGACCAAAGATTTCGAGCTTGGTTATGGACAAACAAGTTCACATTTTAATGTTTAGACAAGGATTAAGTATTTACTAAACATTGACTTGAACCAAAAGTTCACAAAAGTCGATAGGTCGAAGCATGATTCAGAATTAATTACTAGAGACCAATGTCCAAAAATAATAAAAAAATAGTAAAATATTAGTGGTATCTACAAGGAATATTGACTACATATTGAAGACGAACAACCAATCCTACTGAACAAATTATTCCGACGTGCAAAAGAAAATCTAACAACCTAAATGAAATCAAGGCTTGATCTTACATCAAATTATAAAATACAATTTAATGGTAAAATGTATTTTGAAAAAGAAGACGTTGACGGAACGTTTACATCAAAGTATCCACTGTTGAGATCATTTCTATTTGGTGTAAACAATGTAAACAAAATTGGATTTGTGTTAAAAAAATGTTACTGTATTTTAAAGAAGCAATTGAAAACTATACGAACCTTGGGTCAAGCTGGGTGTTCAAGTCAATTGTATCGTTCAACATTATATTTGCGGAATACAACAATTTTTCTGGTGGTAGTGATGACTTTGTTTTACCTGAAGTGTTAAAGAGAAAAATGAAATGTTTAATTTCCCCACCTGGTGACAATTTATGTTTCAAAAGGGCAGTATACCTTCACCCCGACCTTCGTCCACCATTTGCTTCGTGTACAGCAAATAGAATTCGTCTTATGTTACAAAAAACAGACTTATTATGATCCATTATTTAACAATGGTAAGGTAAATTGGGAAAGTATTACTTTTCCATTTACATTGAATCAAGTGAAACGGTTCGAAAAACAGAATCCCACCATTGGTATAACTTTACTATGCTGCGATGAAAATAGGAACTTTGACATGCAAAATTAGGAAGAAGAGGGACAAAATTCTGTGAATGACATTATCCTGCAAGTCGATGGCAGTGAATTGAATTCGGATAAAGATGCAACGGAAACAAATGTGATACAGAATAAACATACCCGCGCAAAAACATTATTACAAGAGGTCCGGTCAAAATGCCACATGTTACATACAAACAAAAAAGATAGACAAACAAGAATAGATCTTTTCTTGTATTTTGGAAAAGAGAAAAATCATTTTATGTTTAGCAAAAATTTACATGCCCTACTATATCGCACCCAGGGTCGTGTTCGAAATCAAATTTGCCGATTTTGTCTCCAAGCATTTACAGAGTACACAATCTCAGAACATACAAGTTATTGTGCTGAATTGGGATTACAAAAGACAAACTTTTCCAGACATCCATCACTTAAATTTGTCCATTTTCAGCGCACCATTAAAATTCGGAAATTGTTTTTGCTGATTTTGAAAGCATATTGGAAGAAGTGGTAAACCTGAACAGGAAAGGAACGAAAAGACTTGACCATCACAAAGATGGTGCGTATACCTTGATTTGTGTAAACCATAATCATCAAATTGTTGAGCACGTGACTTATCATGCAGCTGAAAATAATGAAAACGTTGCACAGAAAATGCTAAAGAAACTTATTCATTTATCACAGCGTTTATCTGTACAAGTATCAGCAACTGAAGAAAAGGCTAAAAAATTAATGATTATGACTTCAGAATAGGAAGCGCAACTAAAAAATCCTAGCTTTCGACGCAATCAACGATGCTTTTTTTGTCACAAGTGATTTGGACCAAACGACATTGTGCATCGTCGCCACTGCCACAAAACGTTTAAATACGAAGGTATGTATGACTCATATGTATTTATATTCATCTAACCCTAAATTTGTTATAGGCTTGGCACAGTTATTGTAACATGAA